>JARJDR010005980.1:0-51086 GCA_030264135.1 Myllaena sp. GC000078 | reverse complement strand
ATATACATATAAATCATACAAATCAAGTTTACACCGTCTTGGGGTAACGAAATAGCACTTCAATATTTCATTGACATTCACATGTCAATAATTCATAATTAAATTCCTTGTATTTCGTTAAAATACTAATATAAGTAATATGTATTTTTGCTATTTTGATTAATATACATATAAATTATTATTATTACTTCAAAGTGTTTTAATTTATTATGTATCTCCATACGCATAATCCTACGTGTAGTGCTGTAGGAAATAGCATAAGAAAAAATCATGTACGAGCTTTGAATCACGCTGTATATGTTCCGGCGCTTGTGAACTATCTGGCGGTAGTGCATTATCCGGCGATTGTGACCTACCCGGCGAAACTGACGCAGACCGCATAAATCACACCGGAGAATCACCTTTAGGTCGCCCTTCTCTTCCTCCCTACGAAGCGCGGCACGTAAGACGGGGTACTTTTGTTTTTTTTATTCATTCAATGCTCGACGGACTAATGTGAAAACGAACGCCACGCTGGCTGGCTGGTCCGTCCCGCCGCCAATCATTAAATTCCACACTTGCGTTTGGATACGTTGGAAACTGTCATTTGTTATCTTTGCTTTCCAACACAAATTGTTTTTCACCCAGGGGAGAAAATGCCATTAGAATACAACGAATTCATTTTCACAGTCCTTGTTTATAAACAGTATGTATATTTTGTTTTACTGCAAGATCGTTACGGTGGTATTAGCAATCTCTCCCTTTCTAAACACCGCCATTGCAGGTACTGAAGGTAAAAAAATACCAAACACGTAGAGAGTGGTGCTGGGGAGATAAATGAAACTTTGGAAATAAAAATGCGTGCACGAAATGTTTCGCAACATTCGTGCGCTTACTATTCGCCTGATCCATCTAACGCACGCAGGCAACAGCCACACAGCAGCAGCAGCAGCAGCAGCGGTCTCTCGCATTGAAAACGAAAATGATTAATAGCAATTTACCTCGACGGTGTTTGTTGGTTCATTCGTGTGATGAACGTATGAAATGCGCGCTGCGAACCGAGCGCCCGCCACGGTAAGTACAAACCGTTCGCATACATGCATCGTACGCACGCAAATATCACCACGAATGTTCCTTGTTGTGTGTTACTGGCAGCCAGCACACCTCGCTCGCACATAGGTAGAGGTGAGTTGATACATTTTGCCGAGTTGCAGAGAATTAAGAGAATTAACATTTAGTTCGGGCGCCCAGCGTGGATGCGACCGCTCGGCAACGGCAACGCGTATAAAGTAATTTGCAAATTTCGTCATTTCATTAAGTACCCCGCCTAACTTTATTTCAATTTATTTCAAGCGGGCGCGCCACCGATGGCTGACGGCATGGGCATGTTGCGCATGGCGAGCGATAGAACACAAACTAAATGCAAAGTTCACAGCCGCGCACCGGCAGAGCACAGTTTTGTTCTTCATTTTGGTGTTTTACATTTTCTGGTCGCGTTAGTAAGATGCATTATTAATTTGGTTTATTTCTTAGCTTTATACGCGCAATTTTGTTTTTGTAATTATTTTTGTAAATTAAGATTTTTCATTTTTCTAGACAAAGGTGTTAACGATTCCAAATGAACATACAATTCACACGTAATTTTGACGATAATGAAGTGGCATATTTGACTAATTGCGAACCTTTCCATTCACAATCATCACTAATCGTTTATTACGCGTTGATTTAACATTCCCACTCTTTTATTTTTCTCTTAGCAATGAATAACAAATATGCGGTGATAGAGAGGGACCAATACTACTCTTCAACGCTTTCATCAATCGCCGTAAGCGTGAAACATTAAATATTTTACCAAGCATAATCCACAGTAATAGCAACCTTTCAACTCCCATCAAAGCGAAAACTATTAAACAGTAAACGACAGACTGTAGTATTTAGCTACGCAATTCGTCGTCAATGGAGAACAAATAGGAAACAAGTTGACGAGAGTCGTCGCACAGCTCGAAAATAAATAAGGGTTGAACTGCACATGTGTAATATTTACCTCAAGCCATCATTGTCATGACCAAAAGAAGTAACAACCGGTAGGCACATAATAACTGTCGCACGGTGCATTGCATAACCATATAAGTAATAGTTCAGCCGTACGCTAAGCCATCATCAACAAGCCGCACGCGGTGCGATGGGGTTGATGGGCGATTATGTCTGCAACAATGCGCCGTCAATCGGAATCGATTAATCAAATGTCAAATGCCATTCGTCGTCGTCGTCCACCATTGCGTGCGCGCATAGTTACTTACGGTGGCTCCGGATCGAAATCTGCCATTCAAATGCTAATATTATTTAACACTTTAACACATTTTTACTCTCGGTGCGCGCGCGCGCGCTTCACTCGACGACTATTTGATCGGCACAATGCCCATGAATGGCTGCAAGTGTCGATGGTGGTGCATGTAAATACATAAGGATGAGGCAGTCGAAGGTATTGTGCTTGCAAAGAGTGAGTTTTTTCTTTTGCGGCTTTATTCACTGTCACCTGTTACTGCAATACAAGGTGTAACCGTGTAACCATTTGCAGAATAATAATAATACGTCAAAAAGTCCCCGCTGTAGGTATTTGCCGAAGGGCTGAGAAGCTTATCGCGGCGGTTTCTTCAAGGAAAAAACCTAACTGATGAAAATGTGACAAGGATTAATTTTTTTTTAATGATTGCCGCCACACTACAGCACATAACGAACTTATTTCATGTAAATTTTGCTGTTAATAGTGATTATGTTTCAATAAGCTTCCGTAAAACTTTGCGATGGTAACCATAACATAGTTTAACAAACCAGAAACCGGAATATGTTTTTATGATAAGAAGAAAAAAAAAATATTAAATGAAATCTTCCCGCTTATCGAGGACAATGTCGATGATTTGCTGTGAGAACTTGGTTTCTTGCCAATCGGGTGACAATGGTAATCTTACATTTTGCCACACGTCTATATAGGTACTTAAGAATGATCGTAATCGTGAGTAAGAGACATATTGCGTCTTCGGATACAGCGTTGACAATTATAAATCATGAAATTAAGGCAACACAACATAAGGTGGACATGCGCATCCATTTTACATAATTTGATGGCTTACATTGAACGTATTTAATGCTTTCGTCATGGCACAACGCAAAGCGGCGATGAGGTCGATTAATTGATTCGTATTCAATGCGCTTTCATTGATGATGTGTCGGTAATAAGGCAATACACGCAAACATCTCATGCGATGCAACGAAAATACGATGTACCTAGTGCGTAGCGACCGAAAATGATGCTTTGGTGCAAATTTTAATTTACGTAATATCCGCATATCGATTAGTTCGATTTATTTAAGCCGCACTTGGTCAAAAAATTTTATAATTCAATTTCAAATAAGTAAATAAATATTTTATGCAAGTTGTACCTATGTGTAGAAGCAATTTTATTTAATTTGTTTATTTGTCAGTATCACGTCGATGTGGCAATGTTATATAATCAGTATTATTATTATTATTATTATTGTGATCATCATCATGATGCGCCGATCGTAATCCGAACTTCGCGCCCAACCTCCGCCATTTTCGACTGGCTCGACAATCTCCAACTAATTTACATCGGCAATATGTAATCGCATTATCAAACAAATCTATATTTAATTCGATTCGATATTACTGCGCGCAAACGTGCACACACACACACGCTGGTGGGTACTCGTTAAAATTGCGTGGGATGCATGAATTTGTAAAAATCAGCCAGTCATTTTTATTACACATTCACTCTTTTTCAACAATTTCTATTAAATAATTTCATTCCACGTTGATTATATTTACATTTAGCATCAGGCAAACATCAATTTTTCATTCCAATTTAAATTAACTCACCATACCTATGAAATTGTTAATGACTAAATCATAAAATTTTACAAAAACTTAATCAAACGCAAAGAACATAATTTTCCTCCTATTTATGACGATAATTAGATTTTTTAATTCGAATCATTCGTGATAAATTTTAATTAAACATCGATGCGACATAATCGAAATTATTCATGCACGTGCACATACAGACGCTGGCGCGCGCGTAAGCGCATACGTAATAGTGGCGATGTGATTTCGTCAATTCCCATAATGGCGCACATTAAAAGCATAAAACGTTATTATTAAAACGGAAGGCGTCGCGCGCGGCCTGCCGCCGCCACATTTCCATATTTCCAAGCGTAACAAATTATAACATCCGTGTTCCGGGATGACGCGCTGTAACACCGGCCCGCTGCCCGCTGTTTACATTTACCGATTCTCTTTGCAAATGCGCCCGAATTCCGAAATCAGAATGTAACCCAATTGTGACCGGCAATTATCATTTTCGGCAGAAATACCTACTGATGACTTTACATCCGTTCGTTAAGCTTCCCCAATGGTAGTGATATTGCCTTCACATACGAGTAGTTAGCCATATGTGTGGCACATAATTAAATACATGCGGTTGCGTTTAATATCAAGGCAAGTATCCACTAGGCACGTAATTAACTTGTTGGTGCTGTGCTGTACGGTGTAAGTACGGTTATTTCCTGTCACGTTAGATGATAAAAAAACGCGCATCCGAGTGTGCATTGCCGCACACACGCGTGTGAAGTAGTTTGGGGGTTAAAACGTTATTATAAAATCAAAATGCATTGAGTGCGTGGGAGTTGTGCGTGTGAATGCGGTGGGGTGTGTCATTACAATAAACCATTGCAGCAATCGCCTCGTGGTATAGTTACAGGTGGTCAGATCTGTTTCGACCATTCATTCCCACGATGAAAAAATCACAATACAATCAACGCCTTCGCCAATGCAGCTGTTTGTTTTGTGCGAATATGTTCATACACCCCATTTCGATAACGATTGCCTAAATTCACCCACAAAGCCGTACGATTAGATTAGATATGTACTTCGCTCACTACTTTAAAGCATGCAATTTATCTCCGTTTTTTTGCGGCTCTTTAATTACTATCATTTCGCTTTCAATTAATGCCAAACAAAATGTAAAGAATTATGGGTGTAAAGGCAGTTTAACGCAACCTATAATTTATTTCCACTGAATGCAGCTAAGATGCTTCCAAAACCTCTGCAGCCTCCGTGTGCACGGCATCGGCAGTTCTGCATGCATGCAATTAGAGAGCGTTTTATTCAATTACTTTATTATTTAGCGTTTAATTGATTGTTGTTTTCCCCAGGCAGGCTGCCCCGCGCTGCCGTCGACATTGGCAGTCGGTGCAAAACCCGCCCGAGCCCCAGTTTCCAGCCCAGCCCAGCCCAGCTCGGCCCAAAGCGCCATTGTTCGCGAGATGATTGCGGCCGTGGCATATTAACGGACCGACCGTCCCGAATGTGTCCCAACCGCCGCACGACGACTGGCAAACCTTCATCTCGGGGTGGCTGGAATACGCAATTCGGTAACAACCACACCACCGAGGGCACTTTGGGACGGTTGGATGGATGCATGCATGTCGGGGCATGCGAGCGAAGCTTGGAGGGTTGATTGCGCTATACACTTCATTATAACTTCCACATACGCAAGCACGCAGCGCGCCACCGAGGAGAAGGGTACGTATATATTTACGCTTTGATTTCTGCACGACCAACTCGGTCGGCGCGCGCGCGCGGCGGGTGTCTAAATCTCGTGTTATTACATCGTAATTATTGAATAGACCGTTGAATAAATAGGTTTGCCAGAAGTGCCTTTGAGCGCGTTTATAAGCGGTCAATAATTATCAAAGGGTATAATCAATATATGGTTGGCAAAATCAATAACGTGGTATTTTGGTATTATTTGTTAAACTATGTATTGGTTGTTCATTGTCCTGCAAATGCAAAAAGCGTGGATTTGTAATTAAATTGCTTGGACTAATCATGCAATCTATGTAGCAAGAGATATATCAGAAATATAGTGTTGATATATTGTGAGATATAAAAATAGGGCAGATTTGAGTGGTGACGAAGTGTGAACGCAACCATAACAAAATATATGAATTTATGAATACATACGGAGTGCATATAAATGAATCGCTTATTCCGGGGCGCCAGGACGAAGAAACGGCAAGTGAGCACCTACCGCGTAGCGCATTGCATAACACCAAATCATGATCAAAAACGTAATTGTTCGATATGCAAATGAGGCGGCGGCCCATTCATTCAATTAAATTATGCACGCCAAAGAGTGTGCATTATAATCGGCTCCATCATTGTCAAATCTATTCCGCTCGGGGTATACGCTATTAATTTACATTACAGTTATAAATGTGTAACACCAAACCAAATCAGTCACGCACATAAGATCAAGGTGACTATACGGAAAAATTCGGGGAAGTTTTACCCAGTATCAACAAAGCCTTGGCCGCGACCATTATCCTCAAATCTATAAATTTGAGGATTATGGAATAGTGACAGAAAAAGGCAAACACAATCGTTCACCGGCCCTTCGCTCCAGCATCAATGTATCAATTTTGGATTAAGAGAATGAGTGCCGCACAAACGCGTGTTTGAGTGTTGCTACGCGAGCGCTAATTTGATTTATTTTATGCGCGCTTTGTCGTTTCATCGCCACGTTTTCTCCGAATATGCTCGTTTTGATTTCGTCCCATGAGAACACGGCGGACGCGTGCTGCCATTTGGCGGCACGTTTAACACACCGGTCGGGCGGCAACAATCTACATTAAAAATGTTTTAAAACAACAATATATCGGAAGAGGCACACTGTCGATGCCGGTGAGATTGCGGTCGCAGTAGAAAAGGTCGTTCTGTTGTGTTCATAAACATGCACATTACAGGCATATAACCATTAATTAGCTAAACATAAATTTCGAATGTTATGCCTACGCTCTCTCGCTCGAATACAATCAGCGGATTTTCACCGGGTGTTAATTGAAATTCATGATAAAAATATTCATTTTATTTTGAGTTATTTTATGCTTTTCGAAACTAAAAAGATTTATAATACGTCACTAAATAAATCATTCATCTATTAATTATTAATATAAAACGAATATCAAGTCGAAATAAAAATTATTCGGAAAATTCCGTGATAATGATGATAAATGGTTGAATTTATTAATTATTTATCATCCATCAGGTAAATCCCATATAGCACAGATTTCATTTAATAATATCATACACGATGTGATGCGACAAAATTCCCTACATTTCTAATGCACGTTTCGTTCGTACTCGATTTTCGTACAGCGATGTATAATGTGGAAGTGGCGCGTTTACGTACACAATAGCAACAATAACGCCTGGCGATTTCGGTACGCATTCGCGTGTGTATGTGGCTATGTGCATTTTCGAATTCGGGTAAAGTGGCCGGACGCGGAAACACGGAGAGTGACTCGAGTCTGGCCCGGTCGACGCTCGACGCTTGCGCACCTGATCTTTTTACATCCATTATAATGCGAGGCAGCGCAAATGAATGAGGATGTGCGCGAGTCAAACACCGCACGCATTTTTGCGATTCGTAATAGTCTGCTCGATGCCGCCAACCCATTTCCGGCAGCGACTGAATTCCGAATCGATTAAAATTAGAACAGTTGCGCATATGATATAAAATATTTGTTGCACGCACACAACCATGACTCTACTATATCCACTTTAAAATTCAAAACAATTCCAATCTGCTTGGACCCAGATCGAAGGTGTCGAGACACATTTTTACGAGCAATAAGTCAAACCGAAATCCCGGACTTTACGTGGAAATTTCGATTTTTACGAACCACCGTGCACCAACGCGCACGCCACCATCAAGCCGAGATGAGTTTGTGATGTTTACGATCGAAAAGCTAAATATTTACTACTTTCAAACTTATATTGCACTACCCGCAGCTGAGCGCGCTGTATGGCTGTGGCTGCGCAGGCAATTAAACAAATTTGCCTTCTTCTGCGTGCAGCCCTCATCAAAGTGAAATTAAAAGCTAAACCCCGAAACGCCAATAAAACTCGACCGCGCGCTGTGCAATTATTGTCGCCGTACAATAATAACCAACAACAACAAGAACAACATTTACATTACAATCTATAAAGATGGGCGAGTCAATTATCCATGTAAGAATGACGTTCAGTTTGACTTCTTGGCGTCATAATGACGCCTGCTGCTTCTCGAAGGGAGTGTGCTGCAGGAAGCAGAAGGGCATAGACAAGAACGTGCGGATTTAAAAGTCAAATAGCTATAAAACGCAATAAAATCACAAAACGACGGACAATAAATCAAGATGTGCGCCAAGTGCATGACAAAATTGTGCAAATAAAACAAAGCGTGCAGCGTGCGATTGGAATGGAATTTCGGTAATAAAATAAATTAATCATGCATATTCGCGTGAACGTGAATACGCGCGCATATAATTTTTCTCAAATCATCGAGCATATTTTCGCGTTGGTACGTATATCCATCACCTCTGAACTGAAATAAAACGCAACACACGTGCACGTGTGGTCCCCACGCCGGCGATGATGGTCATCATCATCATCAACGGCGGCGGCGGCCGAAACGCGGACGAATCGTTTCCGAAGAAGATTAATAAGCGTAATAAAAATATGTTTATGCGTTTTGATTTACAGCGATGTTAATGTTTTGAGCTGCGCGCTCGGCGCGCTAATGCGAACGTGAATTATTATGAATAAGAACGTTTCATATCGCATCGCGCCCGAGCTCGCCGCATAATATAAAAGAGCGCACATCCATCGGCACAGCTACGGATGGATGGATGCTGGGTGCTGATGCTTTTCATGCTAAATAATGCGCATAGACATACTACGCAAGCAGGGCCTGCATAAAAATGTTTCGCATTCAACGAACGGCGTGGTGTAGATTCTTCGTTGGTTCTCGGTAACGAGTGTAAACGCCGCGCAAATCGTAAATTATGCGACGCACTGATTGATATTTTTCAATTCGATTTCTGTTTCACTAATAATGCATGTGATAAATTTAATTCATGCGTGCTGACGAGCGGCATTAATGAACGCATTTATTGAAAAGATATGCTATAAATTTCACACGTGTAGGTAGCATGCGTTCATATTCATATATGAACACATTCGTAAATCATTACTAATGAGACGAAGATTGATTTACAATAATATCTACCGAAACAGGTAAGTTATCAACAGCAACAGTCGATATTGAATCTATTAGATTAAGATGGTATCAAACAACATCATGGTACAAATTACCAACAAACATCCAAAGTGTCCTGGTTTTAGTGCTGACGTCCTGCCGCTATAGTGCGCGTTATCGTTCTTCGTTGCCCACGATGACGATGATGGCGAGTGATGAATGATAAAGTAATATACCGTGACCCGCAACGAACGCAACGCACACACGCTCGGTTCCATATTGTTTTACTAATATGACGGTGGCAACATAAAAGGCTATTACCGTATCCTTCCTGTCCTGGCGCAAGGCACAAGGCTCTATCTCCTTTCCTCTCGGCCAAGCAAGCACATCGTCAGTGGGGGTGGTAAGGAAAGCATAAGGCGCGCTACTGTCAGCGGCCGACGTCCGAAGGATATTTATTTATCCTCCGTCGTAAGAAGGTCGGGCAGGTTGAAGCGGGGGTGGCGAAAGATGACGACGACGACGCCGCACCGTGGCCGGCACGTCATCAACAACATCCCTACGTTAAGACCCACACGGGCGTCTAATCGTGATACACCATCGGTGCGCGCATTACGCTAATGCCGAACTCGCGTGGCGGACGCCGGGCGCACTCCGCTCCACCCTTCTTACTTAACGCCCCGGCTTAATTAATCCGAAATGTCGGCGTCCCAACGCCCGCCGCACAATGCCCGCCGCACGAAGTCGTAAATTACGTTTTAAATATTTGTTTCTTTGCCCGCCCGATACGGGATGTCCACCGAAACTATATTACATTATAAGACGACTAACAATAAGTATTCAAAATCGATTTAGTCACTAATCAATAATATTATTAGATAATCACTTGTATGTTTTGTAATTTTGAGTAGATTTTGAACAATCACTCAGTGTTGATAATGAATGTGCGACGCTAGTTTGTCGTATAAAAGTGTTTCATTTGCAAATTCGAGTCTTACATGTCTATGCGCATGAATACTTCGCCACCGTCGTGGGGTGTTATCGGCATCAAAATCGCCGACTACCCCCCCATGTCATTACGAGACGTATGATTGTATTGTCGGCGACAATCGAGCATACACGCCAAGAAATGAAAAAAGTCTGATCGACTAATAATAATTTGCGTCTGCACTTTTGGCCATTTTGTAACCCTACACATGCTTCCTAGCATATAGCAACACTTTATCCCCATTTAATGTGACAATTTCAATTGTCCACGAAAGGAGAAGAAACGAACGGACGCAAAACAAACGAAAATGACCGAAATTAATGTTTCACGCTCATTATTGACGGCTAACGCCTTCATCATCTTACTTTATTTAGCCGTTTGTAATGAATGTGTGCTTTTAACACGTTCACTCGCTCCCTGTAATTACATTTCAATGCTGTTACACAATTTACCGAAAAGGAAATGTATTGATTGATAAGCTTAACCAAATATACAAGTAAGTACTAACTAATAGTCAAAATTATAATTATTAAAATAGAAAAGGAGTAGGTAAAACTTTTCTCACAATTAAAATCAAAAACCAAGTCTATGGGCATAATCAAAATCCGATCTAATTACATATCGAAGAGACGGAACTATAATTTAAATAGGGTCACTTTCGCCCCCTTGATGTGTTAGATTCCCATGCATATCATCGACGAGCAGCGTGCGTGGCGACACGAAATCACTACCCGCCAACTATACCCCTTTGTCTCTTCATATGCATCTATAATGAAAAAAAATCGTGTAATACGTATGGAATCGCATGTAAGCGCGGGAATATATGGGAATGTTGTGAGTCGCATGCGTGATTTCGTTCGCGGCGAGCGTGCACGAGAATGTTTGTGAACTTCCGGTTCCGGACAGGTGACCGCAATGCGTTCGCGCTCCAAGAGGGGGACCGGAGGACTCGTGTGTCGGAAACGCGAGTGTCGAAGCGAAGCAACAACTATACGCTGTGATATAGGTTCAACTCGTCGGTGATCATCGACATCAACAACAATCACACTACAACCACTACCATGGCGATGCGATGCAATGCGCTGCAATGTGATAAAGAGGAGTTTGACTGGACGTGAGACGGGGATTGAACTCGTCTCTCTGACTCGCCGCTCACTGGTTTTCACCGTATTGGGAAATCAGGTTAGATTTTCGGTGGTGCGTTTGTAGCTATGTACTTGAAGGGATGCACGACACATATGATAGTCGCCGTCGGTCAGCATGAGCTGATGAGAACGAATGGAGAGAAAATGTGAAATGTGAAGAGAGTTCGTATCCCCGGATGAGATTGCGCGCCGACATGTGTATGTCATACATACACCAACATGCCGCGAGGGAATCACGCTTGCTTAGTGGACCGAAGAGCCACCCATCGCGCCCACGCACTGATGCGCGATGAGAGCGAGCGCGCGCGCGCGCAATGGCACGGGTGGATGCACAACACGACGTGTCCGCAAGCACATAGAATGCGAATTTTAAAATTTAATTATTTGCTTTATGTGACAATTTAATGATGCCAATGATTTATCATATTTTCACTCGTTTTTTTAAGGTCAGTGTGTGGTGTGTTAGATTTTCTATTAAATTGCAAACGATCGCCAACGAGCATTGTTTTTACAGGAAGTATAAACGCGATGAAAAATTACACTCGACCTGCTACATCCCATATATATCTTTAGCGTAATTAGTGGATTCGTGTTGATTTCACGGCGAGTGTGTTTGCGACAGATTTACTTGACCATATCACCGGTTCGACACTCCATCCGCGCACATCTATCTACGTGGAACGCGTCCGTCCGTTCGTCCGTCCGTCCGTCCGTCCGAATCCACGGTGGCTATCAACTATCGGATATGTATGTAGGTAGATTTGGTAGCGTGCAAACCGCATATCACACCAAATACTTGCACAAATGCGCTACACGGTCGTTTACTGAAGAGTATTATTTTACAGGCCGAATAGATTGACTGGCCTGCTTGTTTTCTAGATTTCATTCCTTTTAGCGCATAGGTATGGTCGTGAGGAAGCCGTTTACTGACGCTTCCCGACGGGAACAATACAAATCTATACGATCGTCGTACCCTATATTAGTTTGAAGTAACAAGTTTTGTAACTTGAGCATTTTACTGGAAGATACGTATATATAGTTTCTGATTACAATGATAACCTATATGCTCTATGTAAATATATGGCTAAATATTTTAATTGACTTCCAAATTAAGAAGGAACGCGATAATAGTTGATAAAACTATTTACGTACCAGAAAACGTCGTGAAAAACCATCTGAAACAAAGTATTATAGATAAAAGTCAAAATAAATACCCAAAATAACATAGCGCTATTCTTAATAGCCAAATTAGATAATAAAATTCACGGGCAACTGCCAAAGATGAAAACAGTGCACGCGTAATAATATTCGTAATCATTAATTTCGAAGACCCGCTGCGTCGCTGTCGGAATTTTTTCTCTGAAATAGCATCACCCACAAGACTCTCACTCATCATCGCCGTCAATGTCACTCAACCATTATTATTTACGATTTTTTCGCTTCCAACGTTTAAATACAATTTCAGCAGTGAGAAAATCCATATTGGTCAATTCATACTCATGCAAATACAATACATATATTCGTTAGTTTATTTATTCTAAGGCCTTTTACTGTAATTAATCGTTTAGAAATGTGTGTGTATTGAATATTATGAACTGAAATGTAAATAAAGTTAGATTTTAGTGAAATTATTTCGGTAGCATATGAAAATAGCTCCAACGGACGGGGCATACACTTTGGAAGCGAAACAAGACACCCCATCTTCGTCCCACAAACGCGCACACAGAGACATCCCAAACAACACGTGGGGTTTTAATCTGAACCTAAACGGTTGTCGGTTGTAGGAGTAAATTTATAATGCCCTACGTGCGTGCAAGCGTGCATGCGTGCGTGCGTGCAGCGCTTCTTCGGGCGCGTTTCGCGCCTTATGAATACACAAAGACATTAGTGCAATTGCGTGTGGAGAGCAAACGACATTAAATGCATCGCATCACGCGCCCGTCACGCCGGTTGGGAAAAAGCTGGGGGGAAATAGGTACATGAATACATTGCGTTGCTATGAAAATGTACTGCAACACCGAAATGAAATGTTGTTTTCCCGATTTGTTGTCGATTGCATCCTCTACATATTGAGATGCACAATTGCGTTCAAAAGTTTGAATTTTGAATGCATTTTAAATTAAAATTTTTATTATATTTCACTCACAAATGAAAAACTTCGATTGAATATCGCCTAATTAAAATAAACTATTAATGAGTAAACGTCATTCATATCAAATCATAAATAAAATGTTCCTGAAAATGAAAAAAACCGTTAAATTTCGGACGCAAAAAACAAAGCAATTCTGCGTCATCAAATTGAGCCCGCCAAATCTATTTATTAAATGAAAATTCCACCAACGGGGAATGATTGAAATCATTTATGCATAATTTAGTTATTTTTACAATACTCGTCAGAATTCAAATCACATTTTATATTCAAATAATTCTGTATGAAATATTAGGTCGGTAATTAAATCTTTTTATTATATAATAAAATAAACACATATTTGGTGATTTAAACTTACCTAGAAGTCAAAAATTAAAATATTTTTGCATTTGTCACTAGTTTAGGGGAAGGATCCAATAAAAAACCACAAATTAACTTCTCAATCATCATATATTCACATTTTCGTTCCATTGACTAATGTAAACACACTGTACATTGAAAATAATAATTATGATGAGATAAAACTTAAATATGTATCATTATTATGTACAAAGCATGATTTTTGCTGCCGAGAATGGTGAGATGCCGATGATAATGGCGATTTATCATGATACGACTTTTCACAATCTCGCCGTCTTACTCACCCACTCACTATTGTTGCATTTGAAATTCCCGATAAAATCGAATCGATTACAAGTAATTAAATGCGTCATTTGTTAATACACGATATTTGTTTAAACTATATTTACAGAAATAAACTATTCGAATAGTATATGAACAAAACAAAGATTCATCATCACCAATGTTTCACCATTTTTTTCACCTATGACTATATTAAAACGAAGTGGAAATGCAACTGAATGAGAGCAATGTGGTTACCAATTTGACAATGCTGGTTGGTGCGCTTGTCGAATTATCAAAACCATTTGCAAAAGTCGATTTCACTGGGATCCGCATATACAACAGAACGAAACGAAGATGTATCTTGATCGACTATGAGGATGATGTGCATCTCGTAGTAAAGAATAATTACAATCTTACATAAAATATAAACTTTTATAATTATTACAATATAAATTATAAAACAATAACATTTCATCATTTTAGATTGATTGCGTTTGAATTGAATGTTGTGTTACAAAATTAGAATCAGTTGTGAGAATCATTGCATTCTTCACCCAATAATCGATGTCAATAAAAGTTACATAAGAACATATTAAATACAACAACATAGTCCGAAACAATTTGAGATCGCTAACAATTTTGTGATACCATACATGGAATGAATATCGGCGTTTTTTTCTGACTTATTAGACTCGTCCCCTTGCAGCATCGCATCGCATTTCACAAGATCGCCATCGCAATCGTACGATAAGTTTTTATATAAAACGAATGCGGGAGATACAACATTTTTGTGTTTTTCTTGTCCAGAAAATGTGTTTTTTTTTACAAAACGCAGCTGCACTCCTCGCGCGTCGCATTTCAAACATTTCAAATTTATAAATATGTACAAGCGATAATATGTATATGATAAAAGATTTGTAATTTGTGTGTGTAAGTTTGAGTTTTGCATAAATTCGGTGTAACCGTGTTCTCGTCGTGTCTGCAATATCCTTCGTGTTCATTTTCGTGTATCTGTGTTAGTAGCAATTTTTGGTTTTCTTTTAAGTTTACTTAAAATTAGATTTAAACAATCAACGTGTTCATCGTAGTGAATAGTTTCGATATAGTTTGCTCATTTCTTCATATACCGCTGGAGATGTTTGGCCGATTAGCTCGTAGATTGCACGCGCATCGCGTTTTACGTTGGCAATATGCTTTCAAAGATACCGGCGCATCGCTTTATTATTATTATCTAATAGAAATGACTTTAAATTTCTTAATTTTCGATATAAAAATTTCAAATATATTGTACTTGTGTAGGTGCCGGACCGTCAAACACACATTGCCAGCGTGTCCGCTTCAAACGGCTCCATCGGCCAATCACTCGGCGTCTTATATCGGTTCAGCCTCCAATCGACATTGTGCTCGCCAAATAACCATTAATAAATTATTTGTTAATATTATTAATTAAGTAGTATGTTGACGGCGTTCCTCGCGTAGCGAACCAAAACAACGATTTACGTAATAACACAGTTCTTAGCTGCTTACTATCGCGTTTTCTTCACAACTCTCGTTAATATGAAGTTTTAAAGTTAATTTACATGTACAACTGCTTTCGGCTGCCCACACGCTTATCATCATCATAATCATCTTCGTCCTACTACTGTCCCTGTCGAGTGGTTGTGTTGACAAACTACATTATCGCCTCATTTCCCCCGTATTATTTATATATGACGCAATTTTATATAAAAACGAATTGTTAGAATTATAACAGAATATTTACACAATGACGTTTCACAGCGGCGGCACGTCCAAGTCCGGCGCCGCAAAAAGCGGTTCTCACATGTGCGCAAGCGGCGCCAATGGCCCGGGTCCCATCGTTTCCGGCGACGCACTATACTGCTGCATGTGCTGCGCGCTATCCGTGGGCAGGTACATGGAGATCATCTGTCGCAGGTCGCCCTGCGGTGGTTGCTGCTGCTGGGATTGGCTCGTCGTCGACGAGCTGTACTCGCGTTTGATGCCGCCGCCCGGCGTTGGCGTGTGCAGGCCGGAGCTGGGCGACACCGGCTCCGACTTGATGCTGGAGCCCGATGGACTATGCGACGAGCCCGCCTGCTGCATGCCGTACGGCGAACCTGCACTATTCGGCACGGTGCCACCATAGCCGCCATAACCGCCATTCATGTAACTGTTGTGCATCTGACTCATATCGTATCTCGGATAGTTGGCGCCGGCGTACTGCTGCTGGTAGGCGCTCGGATCATGCATCATGTAGCCGTTCGGCATGTATCCGTTGGGCATTTGATACATATCGCGCGCCGACACTTGCTGCACCGCGGAGGCGGCAGATCGCACTGAATCGGAGGTGGGCAGCAAGCCGGTGCTGCCCAGCGGGTACTTGTCCTTCTTGAGCAGCGTCTTCGTCTTACGACGCG
Source organism: Myllaena sp. GC000078 (assembly GCA_030264135.1). NCBI lineage: Eukaryota > Metazoa > Arthropoda > Insecta > Coleoptera > Staphylinidae > Myllaena > Myllaena sp. GC000078. The sequence continues at coordinate 34,684 of JARJDR010005980.1, read as the reverse complement.
GCCGGTACTTGTAGTCGGGGTGCTCCTTCATGTGGACGGCGCGCAGACGCTTCGCCTCGTCGATAAAGGGCCGCTTCTCGGTTTCGCTCAGCAGCTTCCATTCGGCGCCCAACCGCTTCGAAATCTCCGAATTGTGCATCTTCGGATTCTCCTGGGCCATCTTTCGGCGCTGGCCGCGCGACCACACCATGAACGCGTTCATCGGCCGCTTCACGCGTTCGATGTTTTGATTCTTGCTGCTGGAGTTGTTGTTGTTTGGCGGACCGCCATGGTGCTGCTGCGTCGGATGCTGCGCCTGCTGATGGCCGTGATGGTTCGGCGCACCCTGGTGCTGGTGGTGCATCTGCGGCGCAGGCGCCTGGTGGTGCAGCTGGTGCGGATGCTGGCCGAGATGCTGCATGGGGCCCTGGCTGAGTGCGCTCAGCGAGCCGTAGCTCTGGAGGCTGTGATGCGGCGGCATCGTCGCGTGCAGACTGCCTCCCTTGAGGTCGGTTTCCATCGTCAGCATGTCTTCCGTCGGCGCGTACAGCTTGACAGTTTTGCACTCGATGAACAGCACGAAAAAAGAATCCACACACTCGCGGCGCGTGCACACGCAAAGCGGCAACGAACGGCGCAATCGCAAAAACAACGAGAAACACGGCGGTGATGCGATGCGCAAGAGTTGGCTCAACGCGAAACAAGCGAACGAGACGGGTACGGCACACGGCGAAACGAGTCGACTCACCTCCGCACTCGCCGGCGAGACTCAATGTTATGACTCTCCAATAACCACCGGTCCAACGAGCCGCCGAAGTGTTTTCTTCCTTTGTACGGACTGGCCTACCCCCTACCACGCCGGTGCTCGCAGTCGTCCTGCGGCACAACCATGGCGACGCGGCAGCCAATCGGCGGCGGCGCATCGACCGGAAAAGGCGGCGCTTGACGGTCCCCACCAACGCGCACGGAGCCAGCGCGTGCGCGCAGCCGCTCACAGGCGAACGAACGAACGAACGCGCGCGCGCGCCAGGCAACGAACGTATCCTCCGTCGACTGCGACTCCTGTAGCCGAGGCCTAGCGGCAGTCGGCCGCATTAATTATTCGGACTATTACTAATTATACCTCGCGGGGATTTTTACATCCAACGCATACACTCACCAATACTCTCTCTCTCGGTCGCAGCGCGTACGCTGTGTACACAGCGAAGCAATAATTAATTAATACGTAAGCGCATCGAAAGCGAATGGAGCGAAACGCCCGAAAAAAGCTAATTAATAAAAAAAAACGCCGCTGCGCCATTGCGTTACAAATTTCGTACTACGACTAATTACGTTTCGATGTTTTTGCGTGTTTGCCAAGGCACCGGGTTTCATTAAATTAAGGAGAACTTGGAAAACGCCAAAGCAATACATATCATCCCTCTCTCCGCGTTCTGCGTCGTACGGTCGGCAAGAAATGGCGCTGGTGCGGAGAAAGAATGGATTGTTGTTCCAAAATAAATAAACAGTCGTCGTCGTCGTCGCCGGGTCCAATTAGCCGAGGGCATTCAAATGCGTGCGCTCAATCGACACCCCCGGCTTTATTTACTATATCATCATCATTATCATCACCATCAACGCCGGGAACGGACGATGAAAAATACATTCGTTTAGCGAATTGGAGGAGATACAGAAGACGGTGGCCGCCCGTGTCGTGCACATTTGTTTCTGTTTCAATGCGCACGGGGCTGCCCAACCGCCGCCGCGCCGGCCCGGGGGGTCGATTGCATTTCGGCAATATACGAAATGACATACGCACTGCAATAACCATCCGGGCAGAAGGGTTCAAGCCAATTACAGGAACAATTACTTGAGTTATTATCAGTAGATACATAAATATTGTAGACAATGGGAGCGCCGCGGACGGCCGATTTCGTCGTGCAATGCACACTCACACACAAGGCTATATTCGGATGCAGGGGAAGCACATGCGCACCCTTTCGCAAATAACCACCACGCTAATCGACATTTGTGTAAATATTACACTAACTAAAAGTAGTCAGATAATAGTTAAATTAGTTTCAACCCGAAATCAGGTATAAATTTAGTAGTTTTCCGAATTTCATTATCAACACTTGCAGCAACACTCGCAGGCATGTATTAAATCGTAATTTGACCCCCATTTTAAGCGGATTACCGTCTTGACTTCTGATATCCAAATGTGTCTACATAATACCAACGCACGCACCACCCCTATGCTACCCGTCGCATTGTAATCATAATAAACAGTTGCACTTGCAATCTCGGGCGCCGCAATCGGTTGCTTTGAAGAATTAGAATCGCTTTTTGTAATTCGGCCGACATACATCCGCACTCGAAATGCACACGGGGTTGTGTTATAAATGGTTGCGGCCATTATTATCATCGGGCGCCCGGCAATGGCAAAGGGCATTGAGAGGTGCCTTTTTATTATTCGCATTCGGCTTACTTATTATATTCCTCAACGCATGCTCGTGTAATTGTGTATCAACACTGGCACCTGATTCGTTCATTCCTACCTATTTAACGTGCATACCTTGTAAGGGAACTGCTGATGTGGAAAATGTATCAATTGAGGGATTGAAGCGCAGCTATAGAAAACTAGGAACAATGCATGATTTTAAGACGAGCGTGTGTTAATTTTGGAAAGTCCGATCGATTTCCCTGAATGTTTGTGTTACCTAACGACGCCACCGATGTTGGCGAAGTTGATGATGTCGACGATCGGGTGTACCAGACCGAACGGAACATATTGCCGCCGGTCACAGCGCGTTGAAAACGTGAACGACGTGAGCGCGGCGCGTGAGTGACATGTTCAGCGAGCGCGATGCGCAATCGTGTGCGCCGACGCGGCGTACCTAGTCGCTTCCACCTAGCGTGTATGTAAGTCGAAGAGCAGCGCAACGCAACGCAACGTACTTTGTTTACATTTTTTTTCCAAACACAATACAGCTAGAAAGGAGCCCGTGTCGGTGTCGGCCGCTTACCTCGCGATTACTTTTTATGCTACCGAATGGTGAATTATGCCTGCCACTCGCACATCGGCCCATCTGCGAAAACAGCTGTGCGAATACCGTATAGCGTTTTGAAAAGCATGCATCGGCAAACGTATCAAATCACGCTGCTTGTAATTGCAGCGCGGAGAGAAATTGGTGAAATTGTCGGCATGACCGACTGCACACCATATCGGTGGTTGCAGCTACTCGTAAAATATTTTAATGATAAATCTGCATCGCTTCATTTTGGCCAAACTCTTGATAACAAAAGACGAAAATTAATTTTGTGTAATGCACCTCTGGAGCAATCATACCGTGCTTGCTAGCGTCACACTCCGGGGGTTGCAAAGCTAGCACACGCCAGTGCCAGGCACTCCATTCTCCAATGCCGCACACGACACACACGGGCGTGTTTGGTTTTAATACATTTTCAATGAACGGGTGAAAGAATGTTTAATATGCACTCGTGCAGAAGCCCACATATACGTAGTGGTTAACAATGTTGCGTATACATATATGCATGCATGAGTGGTGAGCATATACAGCCTACGAGCAAGGATGATAGATAGAGGAGTCAACCTGGATGGTGCGCTCAAGGAGTGGTTCGTTTATTTCCCCGCACGTTACCAAACTGCACGTGCGTGTATATGCCCACTACACCTACTGACATCATTCACGATAGACCAAAATATGTGTGTGCTATAATTATTCATAGACACTTTTCATCCATCCCATCCTCTTCGCCAACCGCCACCGCCTCGTCGTAGTCGACATGAATATAGAATTATTAATGGCAATATTCGTCAAGTATTGTTATCGCGCTGACGCGTTTAGAATTTTGCAAAACTATTGCAAAAAATGTTCAAAACTCGAACAACCCCTTCGCGCTTTAGTGCGAATTACACCTACCTGCGTCGAACCGTTAATTCTTCGAACATGGCACCTGATCGCACGATCAAAATTTAAAGTGCTTATGTATTTTTAACTTACAGCTTATTGCCTCGAATCCGATGAGTCTAATCCAAGGCATTATAAACTGAAGCGGTAAGAATATCCCTATGTATATAACAGCAACGATTAGCGATTGGAATATTTAAATCCGAGACACTCGGAACATTGCGAGTGGCAAAAGTCTGGAGTTAAAGCTATTTGCGCCATGTGCCTTCCGATTACCGACCACCTTGAATATATACCTCATTCGCCTCGATAATTGACAGATAATGATGTTTGAGGGAGATTTGCAGAAATACTCTTTGCCTATATAATGAGGGGGAAAACCCATCCGCACAAAAACAGTCCTTGCGACAGGTTTCATCGCGTTGGTGACATTTCACCACTTGTTTGTCATCGATGTTGTTGTTGTTGTTGCTGTTGTTGTTGGTTAGGAAGAGTCATCAAAATATTTTAATGCTACAAATATACAAATAATCAAAATGTTTGTTGGCAATATTATGTTAGGTAAATATTTTGCAATCTATTTATTATTCTAATGTAAGTAAATACTTTAATGTTAACTGAAAAATATGTAGTTTTGCATCCGACGTCTTGAATAGACACCACGGGGGGGATAAAGTCAAAAATTGCACAAATCAACAGAATATGACGCAAGCTGTGTGATTAGCTACTGGACATCGTTTTGTTTATACGCGCTATATCTTTACGGATGCTTCGTGACTTTTCTGAACGGCCGGTTGACCGTAGGGATCATAAATCATTACGAAACAATTTTACAACCGCAACTCTCATCCGTGTCCATACGTGTTATATTGCACAGAGTCCGTGGGGATCGTATAATAAATAATACCTACATACTGCATTGCGAAGATGTCAGGACTCGAGGCATTTCAATATAATTACTGGGAAAAGATGACATCTGATGTCATGGTCATATTATTTTACCGTCAATGCGCTGCACAAGTCGTCAAAATTTCGCCATCGAGTGGCCCTTCAGCGTATACTGTTTACTGTAACACCGTATAAGTTTTACAACTTTTATATTGCGACTAATATTTATGTGCAACTTTAACGTCCCACCACACACTCACACATGGATAGTGGGCGAGAAATGATATCGTATGTGGTTCCTTCACACGCAGTGCGAGATTGGTGAGATATATTTTATATTTATTACGCACGAGCATCAACAGCGTCAAACAATAAACTTGCGGGACGTCGTGTCGATGATGATGGACACTTCATATTTATTGATATTTCCTGCGACCATTTGCGTCGAGTTTTATTGAAATTGGAAACAACACGAGATCAACATCAAAACCGCCTTCAATTATTATTAAAGTAAATACTTCCATCTAATTCGAGCGTTGCAATTTCTTAATTCAGCAAAATCGAGAAAGTGAAACGGGGTTTTTATAAAATAATGCTGCACGTATGAGAAAATTGAATTGCCGCTAATATTCCGTTTCGAGTAATATTTGTGAGACAATATTAAGCGACGTGTGAAAAATAATTGAATACGCGCGGTGCGATTATCGCAATCGTAATGCGAACGACGAGACGACGTCTGGCAATGTGCAAGGCTGTGTGTGTGTGTGTGTGGTGAATCGCAAGAAGACGGCACGGCACGGCGAACCTTGCCGTCACGTTTCTATGAGTTTAAATTGTTTATTATGTTGCCACTTGTCACCATTTCTTTAACGGTTGCGGCGCTGCTGCCGGCCGGCCGGCGCGACTTTCACACGTCAGAGATTCACTAAATTGCGGTTCGTTCGGCTACTCAACTTATTATTATACCACATACACTGCGTTCGGTATAGATACTATAGATTAAATCAATTTGACAAAACTAAAAATATTATTAAAAAAATAAACAATTTATGTATTATACAAAAATGGTCTTTCTTGCTATTAATTAGCATAGTTCTGGATTCAAACCAGCTCGCGTTGACCCACAGGTCGCTGGCTCCAGCTGACTTACCAATAAATCGAGATAAATAATAATTTTTGACGATGAACACACGATACACAAATTGGTCCTGTTTCGCTACGCTTGCTGTAATCATTGTGAATAACTCATGCGAGCTGCTACCATATATGAATGAAATATGAACTCACAAATGCAAGATGTTCACCGAATAACTTATTAGCAAAAAATTAAACATTCTATTAATTCAGACCCACACGCAAAGTTTTGATCAACAATTTTGCATAAAGAGAGATTATGTCAGCAAAATATATTTCCCATCTACTTAGCACATTAAAGAAACGCCCGAAATTTACGAAACTGTTTTTGGCATTGTTCTTTTGCCATGGTTCTTTTATAATAACATAATTTAGCAACTCCTCCGCGCATCTCTTAGGAGACAGAGATTAAAACGGCGTGCCAAATATGGTGAAATGAGTCCTTTAACCTCTCTCCTCCAAGCCACAAGCACTCATAATTTAAAATAATAGCATAGTCAAATGAATTTTTGACTGGTTATTTATAATTTTATTATACGCTAATCCCGATAATATGCAAAGAAAACTCATATATTTTCAATTTTTGGAAGCTGCCGTTTTTTCCTCGTGGTTATTCACGTTAAAGTTTTAAGGAAGAGCATCTATTTATGTTTGCGAGATGTATTTCGCTGTAGCCAAGATGCCGCCCTGACTAGAAGAGAAAACTTCGCTTGTAAATTATATCCGGAACCCGCGCGAAGGCGTGCACCATTGTTTCGTCGCCAAACTGTCTGCGACCGTACGCGGCTGGCCGCACTGCTCCTCCTCCCTTCACCCACCCACGAATAGGCACACACACGAACGACGTGTGCATCATCGCGCTAGACAACGTGGAGTCAACTCCACCACGTTATAAATTACGCCTGCGCCTGCGATGCGTCTTCGTCGCTCTCTCCCATATGTTCCAAGAAGACGTATAGACAAATATTCGTTATAATACGTTATAAATTAAGAGGATACTTATATCGTTCGGTTGCAGTTGATGACGCGACCCGGTCGCGATACGCATTTTAACAGCTCGCCACCTCGCATTCGTCACGCTGATCTCGCTTACATAACTGAGCCGCGGAGCGATATGTCGAACCGCTGTTGATTAGTAGCGGCGCGGTGCACGTCCGTCGATTGATGATGCACCCGATGCGCAGCTTCTTCTTCTTCTTCATCGCCGCATTCTCTAATATCAGCAGCGAACCGACCGTCCGATCGAAAAATTAATGAAGCACCGACCAGCACGACGATCATTAATATAAGCATCGAAAGGTGAACGCGAAGGCAATGTGATATTAACTTTCGACGGGCGCGAAGACGATTAATAACTTTTGCACTTTTACCATTCTTTTTCCGGCGTGTCGACTGCCAACGCTCCAATCGCACATCACCAATAAGTGTTTTCAGGCGCAAAGTTTGCTTCCCCGAAGTCACACACACCGTAGCGTGATTTATTAATTATTATTGGGATCACGCCGAAATTTTTTCATAACATCAATAATATCGATTCGATTTTAAATGCATGAAAGAATTTAAAAAATATTTACGAGATAATGCTATAGAATCGCAACGTCTAGAGGTGGGTAAGTTTGCTCGAGTCTAGATAACGTCACATCCGGAGGTCGAGCTGTCAAAATACGGAAATAGTTCTCGCGGCCAGGGGGGGGGCGGCCAGGCATGGTCGATTTTACACACGTCCTTTTGCTTGGGCGAGAGCATGAAAGCGCACGAAAATAATGTGGAAAAAATTCTCGCTCAGCGCGATAAAAATGCCGCGCCGGATGGACCCTCATTCCTCCCCCTCCCACCATTCCTATAGTGGGCGATGTCGGCAGGATGAAGGGCGAGCGCGCCAATGCACTCCCTGTGCGCCGCACAAAATAAAGTTTAAAACAAACAATTGTTGCGTCTCATCCCTCTGCTGTTATCGAGGCTGACCAACCGTTGTTTGAATACAACGGCGAACAGGAGTGTATCCTGCGATGACTCGGTATCAACGCGCTGGCATGAGGAGTTTGCATGAATTAAGGTGAGGCCTGGCGTTACGACCATGAGTTATCATCGCGATACGTGTGGGTGGTGGACGCTGGCCTCGCTGATGTCGGCGGGGGTGGGGAGGAGGTATGGCGGCGCTCCACCTATGCACATCATCGATCTGACACCGCCGGAAATGATGTGTGTCGTCGTCTTCCGACAGCCGCCGGCCGCGTACTTCCTGTGTCCGTAGTGTCGTTGGCCAGCGACGTCGTCGTCGTCGTCGGCGTCGTGAGATAAAGCTGCGTCCGGACGCATACGGCCGCCCGCGCCCGTTTCAGGTTGAAAGGCAGACGCATGCAGCAGCCACCGCCACCGGAAGCACAAACTGTCCGCTCGAGGCGTGCAACTTTAAAATCCCATACACGTCCGCGTACGCGAGTGCGCCCAACAACTTTCCGCGTGCAGAGATACACTTTAGAATTCGCCACACATTCGCAGGGCGAGTGCTGATAAAAATGTGTTTGCCAATATAGAAAAAGGGAGTAGAAGGTTAGCTTTCAGTTGATTACAATAGCAAAGTGCAAACCGATTTGATAACGCTCGCGCAAAAAACGGCGTTCCCAAAATTACTATTTTTGTATCGTATAATTTCACCTTTTTCTCGTTTCTGGACGAATATTAGGAAATCGATTCATTGGTCATCGACGACAATGATGACAACGCAATATGCAATCTACCCAGCGCCCGTAAATGTCGCCATTCCGTGACAGCTCGTGGCCTGCATGCCGGGGCCAGAAATAAGTTTCACCCGCCCCCCAAGCGTGCACACATCCGCAAATACCTACCACGCCACGCATAGCCAGTTTGAATGTGAAATGGGTAGGTTTGGTATGTGTACGTTAGGTGTTTGCTATGTAAACTTGAGGTCGTACATCATCCGGAGCGTGACAGGCCTGGCCGCCGCCGCCGCCGCCGCCACCGCCACCGCCACCGGCTCGGAGCGGAGGCGTTACACCACAATACATTGGAACGATGGCGGTGGTGGCGGCGGCACATCATCTCTGCGTTGGCGCGTGGTGAGTGGCCACCGCCATCGCCTGCATTCGTCGCCACCTAATCCTTGCGCATCCATCATCTCGTTGGGCATCATCATCATCATCATCAGCAGCAGCATCATCGCCATCATGAAGCGCACACGTATACGTACGCACCCATCCGCTATAGGTCTCTCTCGTCTCGGCGATTTTTAAAACATCATTTTTATTCATGGCATTCATTCACGGCCAGCGTACCCGCGCGCGCGCGCGCGCACATCGGAACACATTAACATCGTTCGTTCGGCCGGAGCCCTTCCTTTCATTATTATTGCGTTATTACGCCTTCGTTGGCGATGGCGAGCCTGCTCCTGCTGCTGCTGCTGCTGATGATGATGATGATGATGCAGAGAGGCCACAGCGAAGATGACGAACGACGACAGGGCGTGAATCTAAACACGTGACGTCGTCGACGGCCAACTAAACATTAAGTGTAATCAATTCTAATTCATTATGGGGTTAAAAGACCGCCGCATCAGGCGCGGGATTAATATACCTTGTATATGCATGAGAAAATAGGGATAAGCTGCATTCGAGGCAATAGATGACGTAATGGTTTGCGTGGTTTAATGTTTTTTTTCCATTTTCAACCGCACTGAGATTTTTTCCCAAAGAATAAAAGGTTAATTAATTATTCGCCGGCAACGTAATCAGAAATGTGTGATGAAGACAAATCGGTGATGCCATTAAACGTTTTGCAAGCGCGATGTCCAAAAAATAGGAAGGTATAACATCATATCTCCACAAGCGGATGTATAACTCATCTAACACAACTCAATCATCTTTAAAATGACATTATTCGCTAAACCAAAACCCCAATATGTGACCAGCGATGAGATGAAATTCCAATCCGAAATGTTTTGCAAGTGAGCCAGGTGTGCTTCACGTTCCCGCAGGTATGCATCATATCGCGTTCATCTTCCTCTTTCTTATGAGCCGCCCTTAAACACTGTCTCTCTTAGTTTCTTTGAGTCACAACAGAATTCAAGGTGTGAGTGCGTTTCGGCTCCTAATCATCGCAAAGGGTGGCAGGCACAGACAGCGGGGAGCCCGCCTGATTGACAGCTACGGATTTTCGGCGACCTTTGAAAGATCGACGATCTCTCTTTTTTCTCGGTCTCCCTCGCTGCGGTGCTTGCACGTGCACACCGAATGAAATCTTTGCAATATCAAACGGGCAGAGAGATGATGCCTACCACTACGCGATGGAAGTTTGGAAAAAATATTATTTCGGCGTAGCGTAATGAACAAACGTGGCAGAAGACGAAGACGACGACGAGAAGATGATGCTGCAATGCGCTGAGGGGGTAGAGCGCAGGATTATTAACTCGGGAGTAAAACCACACGCGCGCAACAATAGAGTGCGGCCTAGCCTATTGTGTTACCGGCTGCCGAAGTAAAAGTAATATCCGATCGGCGAGGAGAGGATTCGTGGCAAGCCAGAAGAAGCAAAGATTCTTGAAATCGAAATGGATTATGAATTATGTAAAAAGCAAAATCGAGAAAAAAGCAAGGCCCAGGATATGATTAGATTTGGCGAAACCCTACGCCTACTTTTGTCCAGTACGTGTAATTCTCGGAATGCCGCATTACATAAATCTCGTCTTCGTTTTAGCGTTATCATTGGATGCCATCTCGATTGCTAAGCGGCTGCCGTCCGCAGGAAATGGTCAATTAACACGCGTGTACAATATCTGCAGCATATCTACATACTTATACCCACACATAGGCACTTATACCCATTTTCGAACAAAAGGTCATGTGAACCAATTTTTCACCCAACTCCCTCGACGTCGGCATGCAGATTCCGATCACCATCTCGACGAACAACAACTTTTCCGCTTGTAAGATGAAGAGTACATTCTGACTGCGCCTACCTGGTATATCGTGTCATATTCTACTCCTACTCGCAGCAGCGCACGCACCAGGTAAGTAGATCGAGTGCGGGCATTTAGTGTTTTTTACGCTCGTCGGTCGATTCGTCAAAATGCAATTCCAAGAACGACGCACGGCAGGAACACCACGCAAAATACATACAGGTATACCCTGGGTGCGCTAGGTTTTAATTTTCAATGGGAACGGCAACGGACGACAATGGGATTTGTTGCAAGGGGGCGCAAACGCGAGGACAATGCCGAACGCCGAAAACGAAATAGGTAGATTCTGAAATGCTATGCGCTGTGCTCCTCGCGCCTGCGCCTGCGAGCAAAAAGAAGGTAAAGAGAATCAATCCACCGCGGGCACCGGAGGGACCGAAATCATATTCCGCCAGCGCACTGATGCAACAATGGAACCGTGGGGGTTCTGCTGCTTCCAGTCTTTGCTCCCAAAAGAAACCTAAGCCACACGTCACACCAAGGCATGCGTGTGTGCGCCCGCGCGAAGTTGAGCTAAACCTTCTCGTGATCGAATTCGCATTCATTTGGTACTTCTAGGTGATACATACATACCTAGGGTACCGCACAGCATCATTGCGGCCGGGACCGCAGCCCCCATCCGCGTGCGTGTGTGTGTGTGTGTCGACCTGTCACATTTCTTCATCATTTTCCATTCTCCAAAGGTACGCCGTTTTTTATTTGGATGAATGAATGAATGGACACCTCAACCAACCATATCCTCCTCACACGGGCAGAGTTAACCAAGAGACGCAAGCGCATTGTGAGCGTTCCACGGCGCGCATTCCAAAGCGGATGAAACATTGGCGTAGATTGCATGCTGGAACAAGATATTTATGTGCCGGCGTGTGATATTTCATGGCGTAAAACGAGCGACACGCCCCGGGCGCATCGGTCGACCCCGAATTGTACGTTTATTTTTCATTCATGATATGAAATCTCTATGAAACCTAGGAATGAAATGGATTTACAATCGGTAGCAATAGCGTTCACGGCTATACACGGAAACAATGAAGTTTGACCTCAAAATCAACTTCTCTGAATGCCCCTGCAATTGTTGAACTTGACTGGACTTTTGAAAATGTCGCCATATTTTTTACTACAGATGACAAATAAAGCGTGTCTTATTGTGGGTAAATTGTCGTGTAATCGACCCCCTTTGCGCGTCTTCGGTATCCTTATTGGCGGTGCTATTCTCAATTGAGGAATATAGCAGGACAATACGTGTTGAATTTGAATTCACATTCGCGTGTCGCTCTTTGCCAATTCTTCGCACCGATAAGCATACGCAAACACCGAACAGGTAGGTGTACTTTCTACTCTCCTCACTCTCTTCGTGGAAATTATGCATTCATCAACGCACGACACGAATGACGTTGACTAGATTAGGCATTTGTGTAGTGTGTGTGTGTCACGGTATTTAAGACCACATATGCAAGAATGCTAGGCTATTAAGCGGAATAGGCACACAAATTTATTCATACTTAATAATGCGAATAAATAATAATAAAGAGGCGGCGTGCGGTTTGAATGGCACCCGTCGCACTAGTTGCACCACGTCGTCACCAACATGTGCCATTGTCCTCCCCGCTTGGGGCACAGGAGCGCGTGATGAAGAGAGTGAGCGTGCGTGCGCGCTACCACCGCTCAACTCGCGCGCTGTGTGTGTGCGTATGAATTGCACATCAATAGCAACAACAATAAGATGAATTACAATAAAGAGACCAAGCGTTTTGTGTGCTCAAGTGTCGACCGGCATTGTTAACACCTTTAATGCGTTAATCTCGTTATATTATCATCGGGCGCAAACACTATCCATCGCGCGCGCGAATGGAGAGCAAAACGATATGTATGTATGAATGGAAAAAGGTGCCCCCGAGGTGAAATGCTAAAAGGTAAAAATCATGTTGTGAAAAAATGAATTGATCACTTGCTTCTGCTAATCGATTTCATTCGAAGCGGTATTCAGCTTGAGGTCATATAAGGGTTGAAACTCGAATTTAATTGACTTCAAACCCCATGGATTTGAAATCGGGCCATTTATTTTTAAAATGTAATTTAATATCGTTTGAAAATGTCACGGAATGTAGGAAGAAATAAGCAGCGGGTCGTTGGGTGACAATAAAGTGATTGTTAACTGGACAATGAAACACTTAATTAGTGCATATACGCACCGAACAACTAGTGTAGGGCAAAGGCAAGTTAATAACCAGAATCTGGTGTGTTTGATATCTTTGTTTAGGTTACAATGCAAGAGTGCTCACGAACAGCCCCTCCCCATTTTTATTGTACAAGAAATACTCGATAAAAAAATAAGTAAGCGAAAGAAAAATGTACAGCCGCAAAAAAAAACTCGGTAACGAGAGATGAGAAGAAATGCACACGAGAACATACACCAACACGCATCTCTTCCATTCGGCGGCGAAGAAGAATCGAAAACCGAAACGAAGAACAAGTCTTCAAACGTCAATCAAGTCGACGTCGACGTCGTCGTCGTCGTCGTCGTATGTATGTACCCATGTGAATTTTTACTTTGCCGTGTATTTTTTTGACCTCGTCCTTTACTCACTTCAACCTATGCGTTCTCATTCGTATGAATGTTGGATGTGTAGCACGCACTCACTCATTCACTCGTAGTCTCACGTGAGAGTGCAGCATCCAAAAATCTCTGCAAGCGCTGCGATTGGACGTCGTTTCAAGATTGTTGTGAAATTCGAGCCGACCTAATAAATGCGTGCACGTTGTGCGCTCACGCACTTCCCACAGGAAGGGACAAGAGGGCAGTTCTCACCCTCACCTCGCACTCCACTCTTTCTCGTAGTCTTACTATTCCGCAAATTACCTCGTTTGCAGCAAACTATATTACTAATGAATATGAGTAACATTTATCGAGTCAATCAGCTTCGTGTTGGAGATGTTCTATGACGGATGTAAAGGTAGATGCGTTCGTCTCACCTGGGACATTTATGTGTAGGGTTGTTGGTTGCACTTACATAAATAGATTGCATGCAGCATGACAAGGGGCGGGCTTCCGGTGACCGGGTTCACACGCCTGAACTGCATTCACATCACTCGAAGAGCAGGCAGAACGTCGCGCCCTTCGCAACTCGTCCAAGTAAACTACATCGTAAGTAAGTAAGTAAGTCGGAGTGCTTATTAATTTTGTGTTTCATGCGTGTGCGTTTGTATGCAAATGCTGGACCTAGACGAGGGTATTGTTTTTATGCTCTTTTGCAATTACCTTCCGAATGCGAAAAAAATCGAAACAGCAGTGAATACTAATTACTTGCCTTGAAATATGCTAACTTGACAAAAAACGTCGTTTTTTACACTAATTACAACACGGTTGTATTACAATAAGTATAGTTTATTTGAATTTATATTTATGCGAACCGTTATTCTAAGAGCGGTCATTTAAATAGAGACATACAATCGTTGTATGAAATGAAAAATCAAATGTCATTTTGTCAACCATTATGAGGCATTCATAAAATTTGTCCTTCATTAAACATTTTTCGGGCATAAAGTTTCGTATAAAATTACCATGCGGTGCCTCGCCCAAAGTGACGCGCGGTTATTACAATTAATCTCGGTTTTGTGCTTAGCTCATGTTCGGCTCATACATCATCATCATCATCAACATTGGGAGGATCTCCAGCCTCCCAACCCAACTGCAGGGATATATACCATTAAATATCCACACGGTTGGTTTCTATTCCATGCGGCTGCATGTGTAATTCGAGTCATTCTCAGCGGCGGCGGCGGCGGCAGCGGCGATCTCTTTCGGTATTGCCGCACAACTATATCTCCATAAATAAAACGCACTTTGCACATCGTGCCCCATAGCCGGTGTGCGCGGAGATATTTCCAATATATCCTCTCTCTCCGCGGCGATCACGTTGATTGGGCCGCATTCCTAGTTGTCATGATACACGATGATCGCGCACATTTTTCCCAGCCAGTCCGACCGAGACTGGCTGGCAGCAGTCGGCAAAGCGATGCCGATTAAAGTTGATGAGCATGTCGCTGCATTCCGTTTTACACCTTCGCGCCCGACACCCGATGCTGGATCACATCTGCGATGATGACGATGATCATCTTTGATGAGAACGCGAGAACACCGGAGGTGAAGAAGAAATCAACAGAAAACGAAACCTACGACTTTGCGCGCGCCGACTGGTGATGAAAAGTCGTTACAGGCAAGGAAGCTAAAGAGGCGTTTAAAGGGTGTAAAAATACCAATTAAATAACGATCCGCCTTGCAGCGCTGCATCATTATGATGTGATCTGCTGCTGGCTGGTTTGCGACTAAGTGCAAATTAATGATGTGCTTGTAATTAGTACACGCAATGCTAAATTATGCGCAAATTGCAACAAAATCTCTTAGGTTCTCCCACGCTCCAAATTTTTACCTCAATGCTTGCTGCCCATCTCGCATTTATAGTAAATGACAAGTTGTACAGAAAAACGTTAATTTTTTTGAGCGTGCGCGAAAATTGCCTTCCAAATTGCTTGTGAAATATGTTCTCTCGCACCTCATTCTGGTGTGGGATTGCATAGTGTGAATATGTTTACGAAAGGTATTAATAGGCAGGTAGTTACAATGCATTATCATTCGGGTTACCTGTGTAAGATAACTGCCCTGCACAAAATGAGATGTATTTATGTTTTGTAATTTGCACTCGTATGTGGAAATGTGAAAAAAAAAACTTTTAAATTTCAGAGCTCCACCTTTAAGTAATTGCTTATTTATTTAAATTACCTGATCATTTATTTTCATTGATACAAAGCGGTCAATACCCCCGAAAAGCTTGAAATGAGTCTTACCAAAGAAAGACGTTGAAATGGCAAAAGTCAAATTTGCACCTGTAACAAATTAAATCAATCAATTAGTTGAAAACAGTCGTTTATATTTGATATCTAAAAATGATTCAATTACTTATTTAAATTAAACTAGACAATAAGTGAGGAAATTTCAATAGTTAGCGATTAACGGTCTAATAATCGTGCCAATTCAAATAAGTCACGATTGCACTGAGAATCGCTTACGCACATCGTCTGCAATGGTTGCGATGGCATCGCCATTATCATCATCATCATCATCATCATCATGATCATCATCTGTGGACCAGCACCTGAGCAATCAGTCCGTAAATGACATGCCGCCCGCCGTTTGTCGTTTGTGCGACCGGCAACCGGCTCACATAGGTAGTAAAGCAGAACTGTCAGCATGCGGCAAATCATCACACATCGCGCATTCATCCATCATGCGCACACCGCTGCCGCAATATTTACCACGAATCGGATGCCGCCCGAGATCGAAGCGGGGCATTGAATGTAGCGGTTGCATTCGCGGGCCCAACTCCTAGTAATAATAATGTGTAATGTGATGGATATATGATGCGCTAAGCAGACTCCGCAAGCGATTGTGCATCATTAGAGGGCTATTCATTCGAAGGAGATGGATCACGCTCTCCTGCTTACCGGGCGGCATCGTTGCGATGTTTACACATCATGCTAATCATTTGGGAAAACGAGAAATTATCCGAGAAAACAAAAGTGATTGGCGTCAACTACACAGCGAATCACACCAGCCAAGCAAACGTCTTGGGTGGTAAATTTCACAGTTATCAACATTTACGACCTCGAATTGTGGTGCGCTACCGGGCTTTAATGATTACTCATCATATCCTTTGCGAACAATTAACATTTTACACCAGACATCTCACCGAACAAATACATGAAGAAATTCGTTGTGTGACGATGATAAAAAAAAACGAGGAATTTCTTCAGCTCTAGGACATAACTTAATGTCAAGCGAGTACCCCGATAAACGAATAGTGTGTATGAAAAATCACAGTGGATCTCTCTGGCTTTTGTGTGTGTATGCGATGCGCCATCGTCGACGCCGAGCCAAACCGTTGCCTCCGTTCCCATTGTTGTCGTTTTACGGCCGCGTTATTAACGTTTAATTACCTAAAATATATTTTTAATAATGCATCCGAGCGAGTCGTGTGCGTTTACGAGGAAGTTTCTCATTAAATTTATCACCGTATATCATTTATTGCTTTTGCCTATATTTTTATATCTTTATTTTTCGCTGCCAACCACCCGTGTGGATGTCGAACATTCTTTCCCATTCGCCATCGCCTTCTTATTGTAAATAAACGCAGCACGTGACAAAAAGCACATATCCATTCACACCAGGACTTCTTATTTCTAAGCAGGATGAAGAAGAAGGAACATTGAATAAATACCCAAACCATTGTAAATGGTAGAAGTGAGAAGCGTCGTCGTATCGCAAATGATAAAATTGGGGGGTGCATGCGCGGGTTGTGTGGTGGATGCAGATGCGAATGTAAATTACGACGAATCCGTGTGCTCTTGACAGTGCCTTGTGTTCTCGTCCTGCGGGATAGTTGGGTGGCGGTGTTTGCTGTTGTGATAAACACCATTTTGCGTCAATTTAATGTGACAGTTCTTTGAGAGGGTGCGCCTTACCAACACCCGCCGGCTGCCGACTTGCGGGTGGAAACAATCCAATAAATACAAAGCCCTTCTTTCCCATGTTAAAAACTAAACATTTTTTGCGTAGTGTGAAAATGACACAAGAACCAAATGAAATTAATGATGTTTGCCGGCAGCATTTGAATTTATCCGTTTGAACTAATCGACACTTGCATAACAAGGAAATGCCAAAGTAATCATTCCGCAACGGAGCAAATTACGAGCATTAGACGGTTGATGGCAGTTGTCGTTGGCAATTTGTTGCAGTAGAAAAGCCAGAGTGCATATATTGCATGAATTACCCCAAGCGCAAACGTATACAAAACAAGATGGATTGCGCAATAGCAAACAGCGGACAGAGCAAATATATGTATTTGCTGGCTGCTGGACGAAGGCATCGGTAACTGTCATGCGGTGCAGCAGCAGTCTAACTCTTGACCACCACCGTTATATCATCGGTCGTCATCGTAAGCATAATTGAATGCGGCACATGCAATCTGAGCAAATAGGATGGTTGTTCCCACATTCTTGTCATATTTCAAAGCAGCGCAAATTATAATTTAACATCATGGTTGTCACGTGCAGTTATCAATACTATTTTCTCACATTCAAATTGGTTTGTTTGTTTTTACACTGCTCCGCGGCAATTTCCAGAGTGAACCCCTTTCGTTTCGCGTTTTGTGTAAACAAGACTTAAACGGCCTCCTCCGTATCTTCACATCTTGTCGCCCCAACATGAGCGCGGCTACAGCACGCCTGCACGACTGTATGGCGAATGATATATCTATTAAGTGCGGTGTGCGACCAGCGCATGCATAATCTATTAGCATACGCTTAACTCGGACGCAAACTCATCCCTCGTGCCGACCGTCCCCCATCGGCAGCGCCAGCTTCTGCACCAATGCAAATGCAAACATTCATACATTTACCCAGGACGACAAGGAGGTGGAGGCGAAGAGCATGTGCGCAGTACACAAGAGCCTTGTCAACGGCATGCCATCGTCACCATCTCCTCCTCCTTCGTAATGCTGTGTGCTGCTACTCCCGCTGCTCCACCTCCGTCCACCCTCCTCCAGGCAACTCATCAACGGTCGTCGTCATCGTAGTCATCGCCGCCGTTCGGCCGAGGTGAATATTAAATCAGACAGTTGATTGCCGGACCCGCCCCCGTTATTACGTCATGTGTCATGCGGTATGGTATATTTTAGCCAACACGCACGAATAGGCATACAGATGCATATGATCATGTGTGAGTATGGGTGTGGGTGTGAGCGTCTATGCGCACGTCTGTTCGGCTCGTAAATGTATAAACGCATTGAGATTGCACGGAGTGTGGCAGTGACAGGACCATAGAACAATAAGACTGATTGAGTTGCGATTAGTCGACGACGACGGCAGCGCGACGCTCGAAATATATGCATCCAGGAGGAGGATGGTGATGATGATGATGATGATGCGCGGTGGAGGAAGCAACTCCGGGTTTCGCCTGTCGCGGAGATATGGGTTAGTCCTTATGCAACGTGACGGCCGCATAATGTCGGCGTCCCTGATCAGGACTCGATCGGGTAGCACACATTCATGCCGATAGACAACTGGCGGGCTCGTTACGATGGTGATATCGAGAGGAAGGCTGCAAGACGACATTTTATTTCCGCCCGTCGCGTATGCGTATGATATAGGGTTTAATACATCATGGCATCTTATCACCGCTCAAGAATGACAATCATTTTGTAAAATTTAGAGAAATATTGCGAATATGAAGATATAACAAAGTGATACATACGAGTTGTACTTGCAAATTATATTAGAGATTGTGGTTAGCGGTGGTTACGAAGAAAGAGGGTGAAAAACTGTCATAACACATCACGTTCATCATCCACACCATGCCGCTCATTGTTGTAATCATCTATTCTCGTGTGGTGTACAATGTGCGGCAATAAGCCATAAATTCGATTACTTATTTGTGATTTCTTTTGGGTGGTGGCTTGATTTCGGTTGCGTCCTGAACAAAACGGTAAGTAATGAGAGTGAGACATGGAACTCCCCAAAGTCTCGCGCCGGCGAACGCTGGTGGTAAAGATAAATTTCGGCCCGTTTCAAAAGTTATGCTGTGGCGCATGTGCATGTATCGTACACGACTGAAGCTAAGCGAGCGTGTCCTCGCCATCATCACTCTCCTGATGCAGATAGTGACATTGCGTCACCTCGCGTCATTTAACACATCAAACATACATTTGTTAGTGCTTCCTATTCTTTCACGTTCTCACTCACACAACTGCGCTCAAAGAACGCCGCAAGGGATGAACTAGAGGGAGGAGTTGCCTGCGTGGTGATAAGTCAGTCGCATTGTATGTGAATAATAAATATGTATATTTATTATTAGCGCGCTCGCTGTAGAATTCACGAATGTAGATTTCAAATTCTCCGAGATACTATGTAATTTTTCCCGAGTTATGTCATGTGTACATCGCACGGATTCAAACATCTAATTCGCGAAATTATAGTCGCAAATCCTGCCTAATTAATATCATCGTATGCGAGTCGCGTACCCGAGCCGGCAAAGGAGAGTATTAACATTCTGCGCACAAGCGGCCCGACAACCGACAACCTCTTCGTAAGTACGCAATGCATTGATGAATCGCACATTAAATGTCTGTGCTGGCTGACTGCTCATTTGATTTATCCTTTGCGCACGCTCTCACGCTGCTGATGGTAGTGCCAAACATCAAAGTTTAAAGTCAGGCTCGTGCTTCGACACATGCGGAAAAGATGGAGATCACGATGTGTCGCACTGAAGTGATACACATGTGTGATGTTGTTCCCTGTGCGTATATATCGACCATCACACACAGGGTAAGTTCTTGGGTATGTATGTACAATGTATCTATTAATGTAAAGCCGTTTCCTTGACGCCCTTTCTCATCTCTCCAGAACTTCGCCAACGTCTTTGACTTTCTCCTACTGCGTCTGAGCCTACTCCTCCGCTCTCCGCTTGCCGAAGGCATTTATGTCAAGAGATTTCGCATAACATACACGTACATGTTTCGTAGCTGCGCACAAACATGAAATTTTCATAGGTCCCTGCAGGTGGATGGCATGGGGAGCGTTGCTCCGCTCACGGCAAGTTGCTGCGATTCTGGTAAAGTTCACAAATTTGTACTCCACCCCATACGGCAACGAACGAATGCCATTTCTGCTGGTCTCACACTCCTTCATTCGCGCATTTGCTCTATGTTCACTTGATAAGGGCCAGGAACATGGGGAGGCTTGATGCGGTAAGAAGTTGTGTAACAAATTGCAAACGTAAGGATAACTGGAGGAGTTCTGCAACCGATGTTACCGCATGTAGATAAAAAGGGAATTTGTAGCTAAATTCCTTTTATCAGATTTATTTTAATTGCCGATTATTAAGGCAAATAAAATATAATTTTTAATTGAGTGCGTTATGGGATAGAACGATTCCTACTAGCAGTAGCAAAGAAAGAAGATGAGTGTTATTTTAAGTGAATTAGCGCATCGCCATAGTTATTTATAAACGCGACGTGATTGAACGAATGAATCCATCCTGAGGGACAGATAAACGCATTGCGCGCCTCGCAGCGTGCTAGCCGGAGAGTTTGATGATAGCTGGTTGGTGCAGGGCGGGTGGTACGTGGAGTAGTTAGATCGCCGGCATATGCTATTTAAAATAATTCAATTCCGCCCGGAGAGTCGAGTCGACTCGGTCCAAATCGCCTAGCTTTGCGTCGCCGCGAGTAAATACGTGGGGTGGCGAATTCGATAAAGGGATTAGTGTCAAATCAAATCGCATTACCATCACCGCCATGAGAGAGGGGCCGCTCTCGCGCGCTGCATACTGTGATGCAGCACACGATGATCATCATGGTCTCCGGCAGGAAGGCGATTAATTGCAAATTTGGCGATAGCGAAAATCGAATTAATTTCATACAACTAAAAAAGTTAATCAGAGAGCATGGAATGGTAGTATCATTGTTGCGGTGCAAAGACGAATTAAAAAGGCGCAGCATATTTAACAATACACTCTGAACGCAATTGATCACAAATCACCAGAACGTGGGTATGCGCTGGCGGTGTTGATTTACGACGTCATCGCCAGCGGCAGCAGCGCCACGCAGCCGCCCTCCTACTGCATCGTGGCGCTCATGAATCTTTCCCTCAAACGAGCCCCAGGCCGACCGACCATGCCATTCGCTCCACACGTAATCGGGACATAATGAATTGGACAGATCCCAAACGGATGATAAACTGTGCGGACCCAACCAACCTCAGCAGCCATTATCAGAGGTTGGTGGTACCTAATACATGCTCCATGCAATAAAATCTAAACACGAAATACGACCATGTATGCATCTACTTATTAGGCATGCAGATCTAGGTCCTATGTCAAATTTAAGAACGTTTATGAAAAACACTTCATAATAAACGTAACTATGGGTATATTCCAAGGAGGGCTATATTTCCACCGCCTCCTCATATTATTAATCCCCTGTAGCAATATCCACACCGGTGTTAAGGATCACACGATTTCCTTATTACCACCCCTCCACTTCCCGATGCTATCAGGGAGCCGGCGCGCATCCTGCTCATTTGTACGGACGACCAAATTGGTGTATGCGATGATAGCGCGCGTCTTCCTGGATTCATCCTTCCTGGTTGCATCGCGTCCGCAGGCAGCTGTGCGCGCGAGCTGCGAATTGCGTCAGGCTCATTTGTCGTTGAATTATAACCTTCTTCGCGCCCTTCGCTCATTCCACCCGCGCGCCCGTTACGTATAGTCGTAGGGTCTCCTCTCCTCAGGTGTGATTACGACCCTCCGTGGGCGGTGTTGTTGTTACGAGCACGATGAAGGTGCGAAACGTAATAAATTTCGTTTAATAATGAGATTGCGTGACTCCGCTTCCGATTATGAACGTTGCCGGTGTGGATGGAACGTGTGCCTGGTGCTATAGCGCCAGGGATTTTTGATTCGGGGGTAACGAAGGAGGGGGTTGGCGGAGGCGAACGGGGGAGAGCGAAGAAATGAGGGCGCAACAGCAGATTTCCGATCGAATGTTAATATAATCCAAACTTCTTTCGGCTTACGGCGCGGCGGCGCGGGAAGCCCTGCGCGCGTATGTTGCGTTCCCGCGAACATATGTGGGCGGTTATAATTCATTAATCCGTAATAAATTCCCCTTCGTCGGCGAACTTATATTTCTCCGATGATGGTTTTTCGAAAAGGAAGGTTCAATTGAATCGCGTTATTGATAAAGCTCGCGCACGATATACCACCCTCGTGGATTTCATCAACGCTCCACTTTTCCACCCTATGCAACCGAATGATATATCCAGTCGAAACGTGTTTCTTTTAATTTACGATAAGCAAACCAATAAGATTTGATGAAATTCTCGGTTGTGTTTGCAAACTAGTCCATCTGGTTTCGTCGCTGTGTGCACCCTTCGCACCCCACCCTAATTATCAGTTTTTGTGTCGTCGATTGTCGTGCAATGCGGCACATTTCCCAACTCTTCGACTCATCTCGTTGCGCGGCAACTGCAGATAAAAAGCACCCCTCGCCGTCGCCGACGGTAGCATCATCACCGCCCCGGTTAATCTCCCATTGATTAGGTACGCAATATTAGATAAGACCACTACCCACCACCTCATTCGGGCGCACGGATTCGCCCCACACGCAGTTTAACACCTATGTCGCGTAGCGCGTATCAAATTTTCGCATCACCCTTCTCACCACAGGCTTCGCATCGGCTGTGAAGGGAATCCGTGCACCTTGGGCGCATGCAAAAATCGCTTTTGCTTTGGCGTGCGCAGTAAAGAGAGAATGATGCACCTTGCGCAACGGAGTCGCCTGCTGTGTGTCGTGTGCTTCGCTAGATATCTTTCATTCCGCCCCTTCAAAATGAGATTTGTCTGCCCTACCCATTGCATATTTTTCCAATTCGCAGCTTACTCCCTTCCACGTTTCATGATACTGCAAACAAGTATTTTATTCATCGTGGAAAGCACATGAAGGAAGCGATCTGCATGTAATAATCATATGCCATTCATCTGTTAACTTAAAGTGAACATAATAATTTCAAAAATGTTCCTAAGTATTATCACCGGGGAAAAATGATAAGTTTGAAATGCAAAGTGTTAGGTGGGGTAAAGTTTAATATAATTTCGCCAGCGTCGTGCAAGCAGAGCGAAATTGATTCCGACTGCCTTATTGATTGATTAATGCGTGCCTATAGGCGCAGCGCTTCTTCTTCGTTCGTGGCCAACGAAGCGTGGCGCCAGGGCGCTATTGTCGCATCGCAGGGGCACAGGTGAGCTGATATAGTGCTGATATTGGCACGCCAGCAGGGCAGGGCATGGTGTCATCCTTGGCCGCGCACCACTACCCAACAAATGCTTCCGCCGCTGAAACGAAATCGAGGGTGACTTTCACGCCGACGCCGCCGACGGTGTGTGCTGTATTGTACGTGTGCTGCAGCCGGAAGTTGATTGGGCGGCGTGCGTCGATATTGGAATTCCGCGCCGCTCTTAATTAAAATCGTTCTAATGTATATTTCCCGCGTTGTCATGTTCATACATTCACCTAATATTTAGATCAAAGTCGAATTCAAATAGCAATGAATCATTTTCTTGATTACGTTAGATGAAATTAGAAATTAAACCTCATAAACACAACATTTCCGACGGCAGTTGGATGAATAATGACTCTTACGTGCGTCATTTATGGACCGTGTGATAGCCTTAGAGCCACGGGTCAATTCGCACCCTAATGACACCTACGCCCTACGTTCGTCCGCCACAACCAGCAAAAGCGTTCAACCTCAGTTTTCCCCAAAATTCTCCACTTCTTCTAGTACTCATTAGGATATATGAAACCATGCACTTAGATGCGTATGTACATTTCTCTCCACTGTATCATAACATATGATATTTTATAGGTATTATATCAAATATCGTATTGGGAAAAATATCGCAGTTGCTAATAGCTTTCGAAACATCATTATTGTGAATACTCAACCTTGAGCCTGAAACTGATCCAACGAAAACCATTATCAATGAAACGATTGACCACCGACGCGCCAGGCGAGACCCAAATCTTTATGATTATGCGGCAATAATGAATAATGTATGTCCGTCGCGTTCGATTTTTAAGTCTGCACCCAGTCGCCGCTTCATCAAGCCCTCAAGGATCATCACAGATCGACTGTGACCGAGGCAAACCGTGGTAGAAATGACGAACGAAGGTGCGAAAGCGTTGCGAAACGATGACCGAAGCCTCTTGCGCGAGCACTGCGGCGGCGCGGATTAAATGAACATTAAGATCGGGTCCCGTCTCCCGCTGGTAGGCAATCAGAAAGCCATTAGGAGAGGGACCTCGGCGCGTGAGGGATTTCCTCTCCAGCGCCGCCGCCAGTGCAAAACAGAGTTTCGGTGTAAAAACTGGCGGCTGGACCATCAGTTCTTGACCGGTTTCAAAGTGTTTGAAATTTCGGGGGAGACCACCGCCAATCTCCATCATCATCGGCATCAGCATCCGACCGCCGGCGCCGATTCATGAATAAACCATTTTGGGGGGCGCGTCATCAATAAAGGGACAAACTTGAATTTTGATTTCCCCCTTTCCTCCAATGGCTTACGACAGTATTTATAAGATTCCAACATCGATATTTAATCAAATATAAAGCAGACGTTCTCCATAAATGCGCAAACTTCAAAATTAATCAGTACGGATCGTCATGTTGATGTTTGTGTGCGAACAGAAAATATGAAACTCGTACATGGTGGTAAGTAGTCGTCGAGTGAAGAGTGGTTGGGCACTGATGACCAATATAGTTGAATTAGATAATTTGATTTGGGGTCGAGATGATGTAGTAGTTGTTGAGATGCGCGCCTGGGAACGAGCGCAACTGTCGTGCCGCGGCGCATAGTCATCGGCGGAGCATCGTTACCGGAAGCGTACTCTCCATCTCTCCGGCCATTACCGCGCCACTGCGCACTCTTCGACAATGACAGCGAAATGAAATGAAATGAAAAGCCGAACGAAGTCATAGCAGGATATAATCAACAAAACATGAAATGCCATCAAGAAACTTGCTTACGGGGCTCATATGGTAAATACAGACAAGATAGCTTTGAACTCCGTGTCCACAGCAATGAGGAAGAGCCCCCGCCCCCCGTCACATCTTCATTGGTTGAGTGGGCTATTACAATCGACGACAAGTGATCAAACAATCTGCCGGCGACGAAATGAGCGGTCGACGATTATGGGAATTGATAAGAGGATGTTATGTACAAATATGATTATTTACTTATGAAACAAACATCACTCTCTCTCATAAATACCATGATTGTCTCGTCTTGGTTTCAACAAGAAACGGAAGTATTCTCCGAGATTTGTTTCGCGATGATGCAAAGTAGAACTTCATTAAATTTAATAGAGTTTTTAATTGAATCACCGCTTTCCTTAAACAAGACGACAAGTCTTGGTCGAGGTGTGTTCGTTGGTCTACCCAATTTCCCTATGTAAATAAATATACTAGATATATAACGAAAACTTTTTCGTCATCCCACTCGGCATTTATGTATTCGTGGGCTACAAAGAGAAGAGCCGCAGTGTTGTATTCATGCGCGAGTCGGGCGGGCGCATATTTATTATCGCCGTTTCGGCTATGAATGGGACGATCGCGAATTAATCCTCGTGACGGCGGCAACAGCAACACGGCGGAAGAAAAACATTAGTTTACACGTCGATTTATAATATTTATAATAAAAAGGCAACATGGAGTGTTGCTAGCTGGCGGGTGTTGTGTGGTAGTAGGTGGTCGGCGTTTTGATCGGACGGGAACGGTCGATGTATAATTTATGTTTGGCGGTTCGAGCAAAAGAGATGCCGCTGCTGCCTGCTGCCTGCTGGTGTTGCTGCCGGCCTCGGCCATATTGCGGCGCAATGTCAGGTGGCAGACACTGATTGATGGTGCGCTAGTGACGAAGTAAATAACGTCCATCTATATTCAATATGTGAAACGCGACCGACACCTACGCCCGCCACCGCCACCGCCGCTGCCGCCGCCGATGGTACACGCTTCGCACCTCGCCGCCGAATACATACAACACCCGCGCCCCGCCATATGTTATACTGACGTTACATCACTTCGCGGTATTCACCCATATTGACGAATTTACATAGAACACGTAAAGGATTCATTGCAAATATGATCGTGTCAATAATTCCGACAGTCTATGTGACTTGCATGATTTTTTAGATATTATGCGCCCCATCACAAAAAGATTTTTTTAACGTTTCGTACCAGTCACCCTGCTACAATCCTTCAACGGTTATTAAAAACGACGAAACATTTAATGTTAGTAGTTTCATGAATCCAAAGTGAGAAGTTTGTTTTCCATCAGTAATTTTGAAAACACCAAAGGAAACTAATGATGAGAATAGTGTAAATTTTATTTATATATATTAAATAATTTTGAATGAAATATATTAATGTATAGTCTGCGCCCATCGTAATTTTTCAACATTTACCAAATCGCAATCCTCTCGCGCTGCAAAGAATCAATCCATCGTCGACGCAGTCAGTTTATGAATTACAGTCTTTCATTCATAATAATCATCACAACTTTCATGGAGGAGAAAGGGAAAAAAACCACGGCGACGATTCGTACAATGAATGCGTTAAAAAACTATTAATTCTCGAGACAAAGTCAACCCATCGTGCTACGCTGTCATTGCCGCTTGTTCTTTCCTCGCTGAGAGTTGGTCGGGTGGTGCGTGCGTGCAGCATCCCAAATAGCATGGAACCGATTCGTCGCATTGGTTTGTCGCGTGCGTATACGCATGTCGTCTACTTGGGAGCCAATCTATAACCGTATCCGAGGGACACGCAGAACGAAGATAGACAGCAGCCAGCGAAGAAGACACACCAAACTTATCATCGGGAGCGGATGTGAGGGAGACGCTGAGCGCTCGTCGCGAGCGCGCGCGAGTGTGATTGATGAAGGGATTATTGAATTACGCGCCTCGGAGCGGAAGAGAGCGCGCGGCGCACCACGCCTTTGTCTCGGGGAATGCCTGTCTTCCAACGCGGATGAGCCCCCCCTGCGCGATCCCGTCCAAGACATGACTGACACAGACGGTGATGCTACGTACTCGGTGGCAACTCGTTCTCCTCCCGGCCCTCCCGGCATTTGCTTTGGAAGGCGCGCATCAATGTTCATTCGGATACACTTAGCTCACCGCCTCCACCAATGTCGTCGTGAGCGGAGTAGGAAGATAACAATTGAGATGAACCCGTCCGCGCCGGACGGACGTTCTAACGCACATCTTCTGCACGTGCATGTGGATGCAGGACGCGCGAGCACGACCGGAAACTAACATGCCAGACATAAGAAGAGGCGTGCATTCAGCGCGCCATCTTCTTCGGTGAGTGAGGTGTATAGCTCAACAACATGTGGGGAGGCGGTCAGAGAGAGGTTGGACACGAGAGAGGCTGGCTTGCTACTTGCGCTACCAAGGCCGCGTGTGGGCGAGGCGCGAATGAGCACGAGCACAGCGCGCGGCAGATCTCGCCGGAGTCGGGACACACGATTGCATGAAATGAAGCGCGCAGGAGGAGAGGCGAGAGAAAGAGAGGCTCCGCACGTCACGATTGGGGATTCGATGGAAACGTGCTCGGACTCGTTAATTCGCTCTTTTTCTTGTTTGTTTCACGCTGCCCGAGCGAGCGGCAACAGCATGTTTGTGCGCAGCGAGTGGAGGCGGCCAAACGACGACGACTAGGACGACGTCGACGCCAGCACACAAGAAGACGCATGCCGAGCATATGAAAACAGCTCACGAGAGAGCTCAGAGGCGGAATAATGTGCGCAGCATCCGCGATGTCGCGCCGCGCACACGTTCACTGTACGTGACGTTCCGACGAATACGTGCCCGAGTTTACTTTCCAGTACTATTACGGCGGTTTTTTGCTCTCGTTCTTTTCGATTTAATGTCGGGAGAGTTGTGTAGAAATATACCTATTACTTCCGATGGTATACGCAAGTCAAATGAATTTAAGTGTGTTTGGTTAGGTTGAGTTTATTAATTTCCACAAATCTTTTCGATATTTTTCCATTGAAACTCATTTGGAATGAAAGGTACTTGTGAACAAAAAGTAATTACGTTTTTCGCTTGATGAGGATCACGAAAATCGAAATTACATTCGGATCGAATTAGGCGCAAAAGTTCGTTAATCATCGTACGGTAACTGCCGCGTCGTGTGTCGGGAGGTGAGCGTTCGCAATGATATATGACCGAACGCGCGCGTGCGATAAATAACGACACCGCATCAAACATTATTAAAACAAACTTTCCAAATTGAGGGCGTCCGCCGTGTGGCATGCAATCTACCCGCCAGCGCTATATATCATTTGACTAAATGCACTCCTATTCCCCAATTTGACTCAATTTGCTGTATTTCTTTCTTTAAAATCTTTGAAAAACTTTATTTTTGCATGTACATTTCTACTAAAGTACATCGATTAAATTTTACCATAATGCAGACAAAAGCTAGGTAAATAATAAATATTTATATACCATAGGCTTGGATTAGTACACACAATACATACATACTAATTTCGTAGTGCATAGGGAGCGTTTTCGAGGACGATGAATATATGATAATATTTCGGTTCGCATGTCATGCCCGATTCGTTATGGTTGATGCATATTAAACCGTGAATTTGTTTGTGAAACATAGTACAACATATATCGGTTGTTTTTGTACTCTTTTACTTACTAGTAATTATAATAATTTTCGTCGCTATACGAATTCTCTATGATAGAATTGAAAATTTCCGCAAAAGTAGCGTAAAAAAGTGGTGGTGTACATCCACTCCCCTACAACAGAGCCAACAAAGCGACGCAGAGATGAAAACTTGAGCAGTGATGCGTCGAAAATCAAAAACTCCAACTTTCACTCAGTCAACACGTGCCTGATGCGTTCTGAAATTGGTATGGGACACGAAGGGAGACGCATTGCGTTGGGGAGGTTTCACGTTCCGGGCATCATCGTCATAAAGCAATAGCTAGTTGTGCAGGCGCAGAGTAAGTAGTGAAGAAATCAGCGGCATCTGAACAGAATTCGTCGAGTCCAACCCCTCGCACCGCAACACGTCAACTTCGTCGGCCGCCCCTGGCCACCCCTCAGTTCCCTGCTCACATTGCCGGAATCTAGTAATGACAGTCCGGAGACGTACAAAGGCTTTAATTAAGACGAGGCGAGAGATAAGGCACGCGCTTCAAAAAATACCCTCGCGCGTCACCACCACCACCACCACCACCACCACCACCACCACTGCCATCGTCATCGCCGAATGGGGCAATCGTACACATGTAATATTTGCATTTGTCGGATTTAAATCACCGCCCGTTACGCTGGTGATCGTCGAGGAGCGCAGCGTTGCAATCACGGATGAAGTGGAAAACTTCAAAAACTATTGCAAATACCCTTGAAAACCTTCCTGGCGAAATGCGTTGGGGAACTCTCGGCAAAAGATGAAAGTGATTCTACACGGCTTCCTAGAACACTCGCCACCACTATACATAATGACTACCATCCCAACATGTGATGCATTCGAATTAATTTAGAAGCCATTAAAGTACTTTCCAGTTTGGCGAAACGCGGCCGTCAGGTAAACATTGCGATTAGAAAAGAAAACGTTCTAATCATACAATTGTCCGATGCCGGAACACATGAATGCAAATCACAAAGAACAACCGGAAGTGAGCCGTTAAATCACCGGGGATGAGAGGAAACTATTGCAATCGTGACTGGAGGGGGTGGACGTAATTATATCCATTTCGCCGAATGCGAGTTCTGTGACTAATCGTAGCCTATAAATATTTATACATATAAATAGCCTTCCGCCAAACTCCCGAACTGCTCCAGGGTCGGTTCCCAACATGGTGATATATACGCAAGAGGATGTCTATTATGTGAAAGGATCTAAAGGATCTTTTTGTATGCGATTCCTTTTTTGCCGGCCTCATATTCGGTCGGCCGGCAGTGTGTGTGTGCGTACGACGAAGGAAGACCATGGAGGAGATGCGAGGAAGATGCGGCGCGCACGGTCGGATGTTTCGGGATGACCCGATCGCACTTTGCAAGCGGGCGGGGGCGCGTGCGCAAAAAGGGAAGGACGACGCCGGCAATCGAAATAATGGCGCGCATTACGACTTCCGGAAGTGGAATTACACGACCGCTGGCTAGTGGACATCTCTCTGTCTTCTTCGCCTGCTACGAGACACTCGCCGCAGTGCAAACGCATTTTTTATTGCTTGCTTCCCCTGCTTTCGATTCGATTTGAATAAGAGTCCGGTCGCATACTTCCTTCTTCTCTACGACTTTTCTCCCGGAAAGTTGTCCGATCGCATAAATTATACTCCGGCTATCTGCATAGTAGTTTGACCATCATACACAAGTGGAATTATATTAATGGTCATAATCCTGCAATACCTTCTTCTCAATTAATTACGTATGATTATAATAAAGTATTTACTAATATTTAAATGTAATAGTTTAACTCTTTCATCGACAATAAGAGCAATAAACACAGTGTATGCAAACAAACCCCCGTATTATTCTTCCGCCATTCATCCACCCCATTCGTCTCGAGTCGCTAAAGTTTGATGGCGAGCACAATAGCCAACGCAACAATATCGCAAGCACGCCAACATTTGGACATTGAAAACATTCATACCGATAGTTTCGGTTTACATAGGGGGTGCGCGAGGGGTGGGTGACACATGAAAAAGTTAGATGACGTCCAGCGACGAGGACGAACAGTCGGCCTGCAGGGAGAGCGGATGCATTAGACGGACTTCCGGCTCGACGGAAGTGTGTGCATGTGCGCGGATAGACTGCAACACTGGGAGTTGCAAATGGGTGCTAAGACTACAGGGGAGCAAGGGAGCTAGGATAATGCGGCTACTGGAGATGTGTGCGGTGATGTCGCCGTTCTTCATTCTCATGCATATACATATCGTTCATACGGAACGAACTTGCTGCTGCTGTGCGTACCGCGCATGCACATACTGTGTGACTTCCGGATGTGATGTCATGTGTGATGGGGACGCGCATCCGAGTGGAAGCGGTACCGATGGCGCAGCACACAGCAATTTATAGCCAGTGCGCGATCGCCAGGCGAGAGGGACGCGGAAAATGGAATGGATGTCGATATATGCCTTTCGGATGATGATGACTTATGCTTTTCACTCGGCGGCCACTAGTGCCGAAGGCCGCGTGTGTGTGTGTACGTGTGTCCATGCTTGATGGTTGTCACCCCCCGACCAGGAGGAAATATTGAAAACGCTGTGGGGGCACGTATGCGCATTGATTTTCGTCGCATAGAATTTATCGGTCGATTGTCTTCGGTCGCCAATAATAACATTTTTATGGATTTTGAATAAATTAACCAACCCTCAGTTATATACATAGCGTAATATATAAACACACCATCAACACAGAGGAATGAGAGAAGGGGCCAAGAAATTGATGAAGGATGAGCAAGAAAAAATGAACGAAACCGGGAAGGAGCGTTTCCTTCGCGCCTTTCTTCATCCCCAACGCTTCCCTATAATGTAGAATAAATAAATTCCGTTCCGCATTATTATTTATTATACATGCAATTGGTATGCCCGCTAGCGCGGTGTTGTGTGTTGTGGTGGATGCACGGCACGATGGCGTGTCGACCGCTTTTCTCTCTATGTATGTATACGGTATACGGAGGCGGTTATGAAAAGGAGTAAATAAGATTATAAATTGGGCTGTCATACCAAGCCTCATAAACAGGGCCTGGTGTGGAGGCGGCGGCGGAGGCAGCGGCGGCGTTCGGGCCGGGTGTAGAAGAAACGAAGGATGGGGGGCTGGGGGTGCGTTGGGGTCGCTATACTATTTCACCTTATAGTCGCTTGCACGCCCACAGTTCCCGTGACGTGCCCAAGTTTGCGTGGGCGTTGGGTCGACTATAAGTATACACACCGCTCCGTGGTGTAGACCTGGCGAACTGCGGAGAGATTCTGAAGGTAGACACGAGGCAGCAGGTCGGGGTGTTTTTGTCGAAAGAGGGGGGAGGGGAATTGCAAAAAGGTAGGTGAGGGAAGATGGTGGAGAAGCGAGCGCGCTCATTCAACGTCGATAATGAATCAGCAACTCATTTGCAACTTGGTTCCTTTCTTTCATCGCTCGACTATAGCGCGGCACCAAGTCATCAACTAATTTCTCTCTCCTCAAACTCACGGGACGCCACCGGCGGCGCTTCGCTTTCCTTCCCTCCCCACGGATTATTAGTGGAGGCACATCACGAATTGAACGAGAGAGCACTAGCTTTGGGTCCATGATGTGCATGACGATGTTCTCGGTTGGAAAGTGAAGCGCGGCAACGAACCGTGTCGGTGGCGGCAGCGGAGGCATCTCTGTGGGTGTGGGTGTGTGTGTGTGGGTCGCTTGGCAACACGTCGTCATGGTTACGAAGCCTTGCTCTGCCGCCACCGCCGCCACCGCCACCGCTCGCCGCCAACTGACTCGCAAGTTGAAAACACTGCCGGTTCGCTGAAACTCGCAAGCTGCCATTCGCCGTGCTATCCGTGCTGATTTCGATTTACCATCGGTATATGGCACGGCGCTGCAAATCGCATTCCGAGAAATATTAATGACTCTACTTAAAATTGAATTCGTCGATAATTTCTTTTTGGTGCGCGAATTTGTTGCTAACGACATGCCGCAATTTTCTTCGTATGCTCCGAACACCAAACACATAACACATACATACACCGACTTATTTCAGCGCCGCGGAAAACCAATCGACACGACAGCACTCTCTATTTTCCATCGTCAATTGGTTGAACGCGTCCCCAAAGTGCCTCGGCGGGGCGCATCCGTACAACCACCTCTTCGGCTTTTTCTTCTGCGGGACACTATCAATCAATAGAGCCATTCCGCACTCTCGCGACCGGTAGTTTCCTTTCCTCCCCAACGGTTTGGTTTTTCTTTCTCATTTCATTTTCAATTTGAAAAGTCACCTTTTGGGGTTCCGCGTGCTGTGTATTTCTTGCATTCGCACTCGCGACCCTCGCCGCATATCTGGCGAATAAACGGACCCTATATGAAATCCTGGCAGGGTCCTAGCAGTCCTTTACAGCCACCCACCACATACACACGGTCGTCGTTGTCACCACTACCACAACCAGCAGCACTGGCTGCTGCAGTTCGTGCGTTCGTATCCTTATCCCATCGCCAGTCGCGTTGAGTGACATGTGGACAATGAGTTTTGCTATCATGCAGATATTATAACGGCGGTGGTAGAAGGTGGTAGAAGAAGCATGGTCGGTCGTGCGACGACGGGGAGATCCTTGCCGAGTGATAAGCGTCGCACGATGTCGAGGATTCACTTTGGGGACGACGACGTTTGTATGCGTATGGGATTATTCCCTACAACCGCATGCTACTGTTTGCTATAAAGATTTACAACTGTATGGTAACTCAAAAAAAAGCCGAAAATATAGCGAAATACGAAAATCACAGTGCGCATAAATTATACATCAACATTCATCAATCTGTAATCAGGGCACTGCCTAACAAGCACCCCCAGAACTCCACCGCCCAGCCAATCCTTCCCTCCTCCTCCCATCATGCGCTGCCGTGCTTAATGAATTGTGAACTCGATGAATTTCCTCCACGCGTCTAACCCTATAATATAACGGGCATCACGCGTAATACGATTGATTCGGTAGTGGACCCTCCGGGTCTCAGCCCGAGCGGTGAAGAGTAGGCGGAGAGGAGCGCGTATGCAAAGATGTGGGGGCAGCATTTCCCTGCCCTCAACTCGAAGTGAATTCATTGCGGTTCGCAATGAGTCAAACACACGTGCGAGGGAGTGGCGCACGTGCCCGAGTGGGTGGCCAATATTGAAAATTGCATAATTTAGAGTCATCAAGCGCGTCGCAAGCAACTCCCCGCATGCCGCCCAACCGAACGTGGCAGTGGGCGAGTACAGCCGCACGCTGGGATTAGAGATTCATTATTGCAGTTTAAGAGGGCGCACGATGGCCCCCGGAGGTCGTCGGGTGTTAAGCCATACCACAAGAGCGGATGACGGCGCAATGGGGACGGCGGAGGGCATCGCGTGACACGCGGCGCAAAAACGATTGTTTCACTTTCAATCAAGTCGAAACCCAATGCGCTGATGAGTTGCGAGCTTCATACACCT
>JARJDR010005971.1:0-10371 GCA_030264135.1 Myllaena sp. GC000078 | reverse complement strand
GAGTTTCTGTATTATCAACATTTTAA
Organism: Myllaena sp. GC000078; assembly: GCA_030264135.1. NCBI lineage: Eukaryota > Metazoa > Arthropoda > Insecta > Coleoptera > Staphylinidae > Myllaena > Myllaena sp. GC000078. The sequence goes on along the minus strand of JARJDR010005971.1, from coordinate 10,345 downwards.
GAGAGTTCTATCTTACCAACATTTTAAATGGTTTCTACTGTACCGACATCGGTAAAACTCGGGTCCATTCGGGTCGTACAGACGGAGAGTGACAGCGAGTCATGATGGCCGCGCAAATAAGTTTTGTATAGACCACAGACTGTGCGCTAGTAAAAGTTTCGTTGGCTCAATTTCTTCAACTGATTTAAAGTGCGAGGTAGTCATGTTGTTACTTATATTTGTTACTATCCGCCTTTGAATAACCAGTTCGATCGTAAATAAATCGGTTTAGATGTAAATTGCACAATTCAAAATTTTGAAAATGTTTACGAGAAGAAAATATTTGAAAACTTACCATAATGTTGCTCCGTTGTGATAGGAAAACAAAAGGTGCAAAATTTTCATTCGCCGCATCAATTCTTCATCTTCTTCATATAATTTCATTGTTTATAATATTTCTTGTTAATGACACCGGGCTACAATCCATAAATTGTAACATAGAAACAGGTACCTCTAAAATATATATATAATATGTTATATACTATGTACACAATCAATAATCGATAATAATATAGAATTATATGTATAATAAAACTGTCTGTGTTTCTTCATATAAGCACTATATGCATTCGTTCGTCGTCAAATTCGTCGAATTGCGAAATAAATAATTACAAACCGAAGAGGTGCCTTTCATTTACATACTTTCACACTCTCGCAAATTCGTCACGACTTTCAATTTTCACTAGACTTCGATCGATCTCGGTGGACTCTGCATGCCAAACAGAACAATGCATCGTATCGCAAACGGATGCGTGTGTAGCATTCAATTAAAACCAATCAATTTCGCATACTTTTTACAAACTAATGTGATGTACAAAAACATTATATTACAACAAACCGATAAAAATAGTGTTCATAATCAGTTGAATTCAATTCCTATGCGGAGAGAAAAACCGGGACGCATTTATATGCAACTTAGGTGGTAATTTGTTGTGTTTAACTCATTCAATAAATAATAAATTGTACATACATTTATAAAAATATTCTATGTACAAATTTTATACTTATCCGACATACGAATTTAATCATTATTTCAATTCAAAATTAGTTTAGGGGATAAATTTCAACTCTTTTTCAACAGCTCCCTTCAATTCGTCCGCCCCTCAATCCGTGTCCGCATTTGTTTCTAATTACGTCCTTACGTCCTATGGCCCGAAGTATCCAATCAATATACGCTTAATTTTTAAAGTTTCATTGTAAGGTAGTTATATAGTTTCTAGGATGTATTTGTTATCAAAATTTTGATTATGTCTTGTGGTATTGTATTGTATTATAGATTCTAATTCCATCATAATCGCAAGTTTTCATGTAAATTATTTACAATACACATAAGTATGTAAATGCGGTGTGTTTTCATTCAAATGACTTAATATATTTGTTGTTGGTAGAAAACGGGTATTGTATTTAAAATCGGCTAAATAATTATGATATCATTAAGTTACTAGTTGCAATTAATGGCATTTTGCGTTATATTCAAAAATATTTCGTATTTTGCGCAAATATTATGTTCCTGTTTAAATCTGTCTGTACTAAAATATGAATTCGCTCTTTATTTGTTACCTACATAGTGAGTTCATTGGTTTCGGCAACAGAAATCGATGTGTACGGTGGCGAACGCAAAACGAAGAGACATAATTTCATAGTTATCACAGTGTCAACATGTTTTTGTTTGTTTGCTTGGTGGGGCCTTGTTGTTTGCGATGACATCGCAACGCAAAATTTGATCCATTTCCCCCCCGCATTGTTTGTGCATTATGCATGTGAAAACGTGTAAATCGAATGTGATTATTTATAATGAACCGATAATCGCATTCGCAATTCGCGAGGATTTATCATAATAATCATGATTCGCGCGCGCCGGCGCCGAGTATGCATCGTAATTGCATACAGTTGCAATTTGCAGTTCATTAATGTTTTATTGTCGAATATTTGTTGGTTTTGCGTCGCGTATGATGACTAGTTTCATACACTTCATGTATGCCGAACGGCTTGTGTTTGTATGCTTGGATAGGGTATGGGTGTCCATTTAGAGGTATGTATATGATTATGTCGCCTATGTAATTATCAATCTAGAGTTTGAAATCGTAGTTATTCATTTATGCTGTATGAAATGTAATAAAATAATCGCGTCCATTTTGTGTTCGGTTCGATTCGGAGAGTACGTGTTTCCCGCTTAAAATACTGCGTTTTTTTTTTACTTTATCGATTATGCATTGGTAATTAGTTTTATATGAAAGCCCAATAATATTTACATTCACATTCATTGAATATTCGTAATTATCTTTGCTAGTTTGTTCGTCTAAATATGGTTCTGAACGCCTTATTTTGTAATAATCATCGTGTTACGTTTGTCATTTGATTTAAAAATATTGATATTCGAGCGCATACTTTTGATTAGGAATCATTCACCACATTACTACATCATTTAGATTATTTATGCGTATTTAATTGAGAGGATATACCTAATATGTGGACGTAATCGAATGCAAATCAATATCGTTATTTCCCTGTTCATCAATAAATATCTAAACGCGTTATATTAATTTTATTAATACTTACATTTTGTTGCATCGTGAAGGTTGTGCTTACCGCACACAAATTAGTAACGTATACCTGCTGCGAAACTCACGCGGATGAGAAGAAGAGATCTTTGTTTGTTGGTTTTGGTCCTGATTGAGACGAGCTAGTTTAACTCGCTTGCCGACTGCTGCGCAATCGCCCTGACGACTTCTTGCACTTGCTGGTGCTGGCTTCCTCGCCGCGATCCAGCTCGGCCATCGCTTCCTGTATCGCTTTCTCCAGTTGCGGGTTCAACTTACGCCCACTGCAAATGGACACAAATGCCAAAATTCACATTCCCCGAACCCAAAATAATGATATATGTGAAATAATATTGGCGTTGTGCGATCACAATTCAAATGGTGTGGCAGCAATGAAACAACACACTCACGTCCGAGACCTGCGGCTAGCCCGATGGTGGGCGTCCAGCCCCTCGGTGAGCGTCTGCAGGACGGCCGGATCCAGGTCGGAGGTTGCGCCGCCGACGCCGAACCAGCGCACGCAGACCGCGTGCGGCCCATGGACGCGCATCAACTTGCCCGGCCACGCCGGATAGCCGCGCGCCGGACCCCACACGAGATCGCCCTCGACCAACGCCTGCTTCTCGCGCGCAACCACCTCTTCTATAGGGAAGAGGGAGCATCGATTGAGATCAATGTGCCGTGCGGCGATTTGAAAGCGCATGATCATGGTTGGTTGGTGGTGGTGGTGCTCGTGAAGGTAATGGTGAAAAATCGATGATACCCGTTTTAGTTATAGCCACACCAAGTAAACTTGTTCACACAAACACCATTATTATTCAGACACATATTGGTGATTAGAGAACTCGCCCAGGAAGCCGCCCCACCCCAAACAAAAAGCATGTGTTGCGAATGATAAAAGCAATATGTGATTGGGTGAAATCAAATAAGCCACCTACCATCATCGTCGGCGTCATCGTCATCGTCGTCGAAGCGCGTCGTCTCCATAACGATCAGCGTATCGCTGTGCTTGCGCTTCGGTCGCTCAAACCCACCTCGCATGTTGCTCTTCGTCGTGTCGTAGTGAACCATCGTGGAGGATTCGGCGAACGCCACCCGCGTTTTGCGCACGTCGCCGCTGCTGAGCAGCTCGACCTTACGCCATTGCTCGGCGTCCAACAGCATTTCGGCGGCGGAATCCGGCTCGCTGCTGGACACGCAGTGTACCATTGATGGGGCCGGTGATAGACCCTCGCCCGTATGAGTGGTGGTGTCGGCGGTGGGTGGACTCTGCCCACCCGCCGCCAAAGGACTAAGGGTTGTTGTATCTGGTGGACTACCGGCACTGGTGTTGGAGGTGCTCGTCTGACAGAAGGTGGTTACACTCTGCGAATGCCCATTGACCATTGCGGTCTGCGTCGACACGCTGTTCCTATAGTTGATCTGTTGTTGGAGCTGCGATGGAGGACTGTTATGATGGCGTTGCTGGGACGCCACAAGGACGGTATGGATGTTCTGCTGCTGTTGTTGCTGCTTGTCCGAGGATACCACAAAGCCTTCGAGACTTCGTTGGTGTTGCTGACCACCCTGCTGCTGTTGGTGTTGGCCGTTGTTTTGATTCGACATCATCGTCGTTTGCTGCTGTACGATGGTGGTGTTCTGTTGTACAAACGTGGTATTCTGTTGGTTGCTAGCTTGGTTCGCTGCCGCAATGTTGGCGGGTACCATCAAGGTTTGTCCACAGATAAACTCGGGCTGCTGCACGGATTGCTGCACTGTCGACGGCCGTATTTGCGGGCTAAAAGTGACTTGTTGGCCAGGACTGACGCTCGCCACCAATGGACTGAGTTGGCCGTTGAATTGTGCGACAAACTGTCCGCCGCTGGTGGGGCTGAGAAACTGTGCACCGGGACTATGCTGTTGTTGGTGGATGATCTTCCCCTGCGGTCTCAACACCATACCTCCTGGTATCACCTGTCCATTGGCCCCGACAAACATCTGATTGTTGGTCTGCACCGGTGTGAGGACATTTTGACCGTTAACATTCTGCAGTTGCAGTTGCATACCGATATTTGGAGAATGGTCTTGTTGGACTATTGTCGCTGTCCCATCGGCGTTCATCACCATTCCAGTCAAATTAGTGGGTAGGACAAACTGTTGGATAGTTGGGAAGTTCTGCACCATGCCCTGCGCCAGATTCACCGGCTGAAGGAGATTGATGGGCTGCGATTGCGAGTTCAGAAGTTGCGCTGTGTTCTGATGATTCATCACAAATTGATGCGTGGTACCGCCGCCAGCCTTACCCGGCATAATCGTAAGTGCCTGCATGACTGATTGGGGACTGTGCATCTGGATCTGCTGCGGAAACCCTACCACATTCGGTGCTGGCGATGAGCTTGGCTGTGCGGCGATTTGCAACATGGGTGCTGTGTTGAGGGTTTGCTGAGGTGGCGCCGCAATGGCTTTGCGCTTTTTGCTCTTCTTCGCCTTCTCCGCACTGACAAGATTCGGTAGTTGCTGTTGGATCACATTCCCGGTTACGATCTGCGGCTGGAGTTGCAGCTGGTTGATACCATCCATCGTCATCGTGACGCTCGGTTGGAGAACGAAAGGACCAGGTAGGGCATTCACTAAGACAGTCTGTTGACCAAGCACTTGCTGGGCAACGGCAGGTATCATCTGCGTCACCGATGCGGTCACATTCGTGATCATCGGACTGACAGACATCGGCGGCATGGAGGTGTGCAATTTTGGTGGAGGTGGCGGCATTTGTTGTTGGGTTGCCGGCTGCGGCGAATGATTCGCATTGGTGCTGGCCATAATCAACTGCCCACCGGACGACACAAGAATATGACCGGCTGGTAGTCCCTTCTGGACGATCTGTTGAGGTATATTCTGCACACTGATCGTTTGGTTCTGCGATGATTGCGGGTGGGGCAGCTTTATACTACTGACCACACTCTGCACCATTTCCAAGGGCGATCGACTCGAATGCGGTGGTATGCTTTGCGGTTGCAATGGTGGATTCGTGATGGAAACCGTGGCGGTATTTGCGCGGCCTGCCAGTACCGAGGTGATGGTATTACTGCCCACCGTCCGGCCGCTCGCCATCGTGGTGACCACACCGCGCGCCGTCGAGTATTGCAGTTGGGTCTGTGGCACGATCTGCGACGGGTGAGATTCCATATAGAATGGCTCTTGCGTAGGTGAACCGGACGTCGCCGACGTGCCCGAGTCGTCGCCCTCGATCGCCACCGGACTGACATTGCTCGTACTCACAATGCCGCCCTGAATGGGCCGCGAGTCCGGCGAGTGCTTCTCCGCGTACGCCGTCGACGAGGAGGTCACCGAATCCGGCGTGCCCGGCTGACTAATGGCGCGTTTCTCCGCATCCGGCGTGGTCGCACTATCCGCGCTATGTGAAGGGAAGCTGTTCACTTTCACACGCACCAACTGCTGTTGCCGGTAGGGTTTCATATTGGTCGGGAGCGGCACACCACCCGAAGGCTGCGGACTATTACATATATACTCGCTGACTTCCGCCTGCCGATTGATGGTGCTATTGAGTAGGGCTGTTTGCTGCGCAAGGTACCCGCTAGGATCGTCCAGAAACGAAGGACTTGCTGCCGTGCTTTCACTGTGGAATTGCATCTGCCGCATCTCCATGCCGTCCACAAACCGCTGCTTCTTCGCCTTCGACTTGAGCTTCTTCCGCTGGACCATTTCCTCCGGCCAGACTTGTACTTGCACGGGATGCTGTACCTGCTGGAGGAGTTGATTCGGCAGCGGTGGCACCCTCTCGTAGATATTGTTCATCGGGCTGGGCGCTGCTTGAACGGGTATTCTACCTAGGACCTTCTGCTGGTGGTGCTGTATGGGCAATTGCGCCCGGAAACCGTTGGGCACCAGCTGCCGCTGGTAGATTTGTCCATTTGGTAGGGGTCGTGAAGAGGCAGCGGCGGCGAGCGACACCGGTATCATCAGTGGCCGCCCAGGACCGCTTGGCTCACTCGGCTGCTGCTGATGCTGCCCATTGTTCACAAACACTCTTTGGCTACCTGTCGGCACGGGTATCAACATCTGCGGCCGCAACTGATGATGGTGGTGCTGAGGATGACCGCCTGATATGTTTGGATTCGCAATCTGCACCATTGGTGGTACCGGTGGCTGCTGCTGGTGATGTTCTTCAAATATTTGATGATCTTGTGCGGTGAGATATCGTGTCGCAATAACCTGCTGCTGTTGCTGCTGCTGCTGATGGTGATTATGATGATGATGATGATGACTATTCGTTGCTTGCGAAGGGCCGTGCGTGTAATTATTATCTTTGGTAACAAACTGCGGCGGGGCTTGTTGCGGTAGAATGTGCAACGGTTGGCCCATACTAATGGAGGGCGGCTTGGTCGCCAGTTTCGTCTTCTTCCGTTTGATCGTCGGCTGATTGCAATCTGCACGCGGCGGATAGATCATAATGATTATGTTAAGTTATTGATACACATGTATTTCGTGTCCGGTTTGCCGGTCGAGAGAGAATAAATAAATGCGCTCCGTAACATCGTGCGGCCGTGTGACCTGATTTTCTAAAATTAGTTTTATTACGCGTCCGCATTCATACCGCGTGAGTGCGATGCTTTTTTATGGACGACCAACAATTAGGCCAAAGTTTGCACAATGTATTTGGCGGCAATTGAAATTCAATGCCACACAACCGATTTGATTGCATATTTATTATGACAGCTTTATGCGAAAGTGCGCACGAAATAATAACGTCGATAAAACACACACGGTTGAAGAAGACTAAAAAGTGGTGGATGGCATCAAAAGACACGCGAGAGGAAAAAATGCGTGTCGTCGATAAAATATATCGGCGAGAACAATGCGCGGCGCGTAGCGCGTGATCGTAAAATTTTACGATCTGCTCTTATTTGGCGCAAAACGCGACGACGACGACGATGGCCGATGCCGATGACGATAATGGGGATATCTTATTACGAAATCTCGCAAACCAATAAATATTTATCTGCCTGCGCTCCCTCGACTCCTTCTCGCGCGTACGATGCGTGGCGTTGCGTGTTATTATCTTTTATGTCCTTCAAGTAAGTACTCTCCCGCCTTATTGTTTCTTCTTTTTGCGGCTGTGCCCGTAAGACTTGTTTCAAGTGCATACACAACATTTCATGCGCGCAATTAATGTACGTGCGCGCCTGACTGACCGCGCGCGCGGTCGGATAAGTTTGCAAATTCGAAATGTATTAATAAAATGGCAATTCATTCGTGGCGCATAATTGAATTTACGCCGATGCGCGCCCGATGATAAATCAACGGCGGTGCGCGTACATACATCGCATGCATTCTTCGCGAGCGCGCGCGCGCGCGTATATTATAATACTCTCGGTGCGTTCGTCGGTTAAATTACGATCCGGTTGGCATCCGACCGACAACACTTCGCTCGGCGACACAATAAAAGTACGCATTGCCGACACGGTTTATACCGCATGTTACCACATACGCATGTGTTTAATTCGCGACGCACTTTGCTGGTTGTTAAAAACCCCTTTCGCAACTATAGAGAAAAACGGTTGCCAATTCAAATTCTTATTCCCATTGAATTCTTGTTACTTATTACATTAATTTTTAAATTTGCACAAAAAATGCACATTGTACAAGTAACTATTTCGTTTAGACGTTAATTAAAAAAATTATGAGGAGTGCCATAACAAAATGCACGATGATGAGATAATGAGCGTGGAAGTATGAACGATAACGAGCGATGCATGAGGCGGGGTGGGGTGACTGACGCTGGCGCTCAGGGTAATTCCGAAATAATTACGTTGTTTTACACTCGGCATACATGTTGTTGATTAACACGCCGCGCGTAAAGTAAAAGAAGATGCAATTAGAATGCCGATTGCAAATTTAAAAAGAACTTAGTATATGCGTACTTACATTTGATTCCAAAACGCATTCGGATTTGTAAATAAAGCGATGTGAAAGTTACTACAGTAACAGAAATAATATTACCTTTCGCACAAATTGCATCAATTCATATAATCGGCGCGAATGTCTTTCTAATTTCATTCCAAGTCTTCCGCATTAATCCCCCGTCATTCCTTCGCGTACATTGTCGTTGGCAAGTTATTAAAGCGTAATACATATCATATTAAAACTATAGAGCCGCACGCCGAACAAAGAGACGCGAGTAAACTTTGATTGCGCCAAGTAAGTTTATACGGCGAGTTTAACGAGAAACTTGTATCGCGCATGGGGAATATGCATGCAAGTGTTGTCTCTCATAAATAGTTATATGGATGGAAGTTTCGAAGCTATCGCTATATTGCGGCGAAGAAAATTACGTTGCAGCGACAAATATTTGCGTATGCCAGCAACAAATTATTTTACGAACACGAAGACGACACACGCTAATTCAATCATAAACGTTTTGCATCGAAGAAAAAGCATCTGCGATTAATCATTACTTTCAATAATTACTAAGTGTTGAGTGAATAAAATTTAAATTGCAACGGCAGGATTTGCTAATATCCGGTATTGGTATTTTCGCGTCAAGTTTTAATGGCAACGCAATTAGGCGCACAGGCTGTTGGATACGACAGGTGTGAGAAAAAGAAGATGAAGAAGACGATGGACGACCGATGCTCAATTAGCTCTATGGCGCTGGCGAATTCGCGAATAATTACCCATAGCCAGTCAACCACCGGTTTGGTTTACAGATGCGATTCGAAGAAACGTCAAGCAACGGACGAGTACGAGTATTGCCTTGCTGCGCTGCTAAGTCGCAGTTATTTCAACGCAATTAATTGCACATCAATTTCCAGCCAATTCGTAAATATTTCCACAAGCAAATTCATTTTAATTAAGCGAATAATTTACGAGTTTGAAAAGTTGTAATAAATTTACAATTGCTGCTGCTGCTGCTGCTGCGCTAATGAATAAATGATTTATTATTATAATTCGTGGAAGCGATGCGCATGCATAAGTCTGCATGTCGCATTTTCCTCGCAGCAACTTGAAATTAAATGCAAACAGCATCCGTGTATGCCACAATAGATGCAACTGCACTACCGTTGGTGCATTTCCAGCGAATTATGTATACGCTACTTAAGCCGAGCGCTGCGTTTCATATTGTTAGTATGAGTATTTGTTATTTTTATTGGGCGGGAAAGTCAAACTCGCTGCCGAGTGCAGTCGTTGTTTAGTCCTTTTTCGCAAAAAGCTATTCTATTCATCCACCAGCAGCATGGATTTCATTCCTCGTACTTTGTTTCTATTAGCATGATATAAATACTTAAACAATTATTCATAAATGGTAAAAATTGACGATTAATTAGTATTTAGTCAACAACGTATGCAATTAATTCTGCCACTCACCTACGAGGTGGTAGTTGGTGCAATTTATCATTGTCTCATCGCCTACCCTAACAATGTCAGCGCATTGCGATATAAATCTTGTCACTCACCCTTTTCGACGCCCTCCCCCTTGATCTGATAACATTGCCACCCGGGGGGCTCATCTTGAAGTGCGTAATTCGATTATGCAGGTTATGCATTAATTTCCGCGTACGAATAATCCATGAATTTCAAACTAGATTTCCACTCGACAAAATAAATGCAATAGTTTAATACTTCATGAATACATGCAATTTGCGGCAGTCGCGAATTGATCGGATCCTAATTGAACTCTCTCCCCAATCGCCCAATCCCAGCCACCCAGCCACCCACCCACCCAAACTGCGGCATGCAGCAGCGCTAATAATGTTGTCAATAATTAA
>JARJDR010005964.1:0-22229 GCA_030264135.1 Myllaena sp. GC000078 | reverse complement strand
ATGTCTCTCACTTTACTCACTCGACTTTACGCGCACATATTTCACTACACTGCACTGCACACACCTGTAATGGATCAACACAAAATGATTAGAAAATGTAGCGAATTGAAAGGGTGGACTCACTCACCATTTGAGTCTTCTCTGGACCGCTAAGAATTGCTGCTCTGCTCTGGTCAGGGATGATGCTACCGAAATAAATCACTGCTTTTTAATTTATGTGCTCTTATTAATTACCAGTGTGCCATTGTTCTTTCTCTTTGTAGTCAGTCGCCATCAACTCCAACGCTAGACTGCATCTATTGACACCGTATTAGTACGGCGAAGATCTAAACAACATGCAAAGCATTGTGAACAAATGCGATTGTGCTGCTCAAATCTCGTGAGATGAAACGCCTGATAGAATAACTCACCCAATTACTCGTCGCCCGACGATGATATCAAGCGCAAGACATGAATGTGGGCAACGTGTATCAATAGATTTTACGTGAAACATTTACAATTGCAGAGCAAGAAAAAGATTGCGATGCGCAAAAAATGTAAACAAAACAATAGATGCGTTGCAGATATCATGCAATACATAGGCATGAGTGGGTATGAGTCGCACGAATTACTCTGCGCGTTGCCACACACGTCTTGTGCTGATAAAACTCGACATGTCGGCAACAGATCGCTTTGCAACAACAGCCTCACTACTACATGCACATGCACACAGCGCCATATACCTTGAATACACCCGGCAGGTATGAGAAACAGAGGCACCACCACCACATGCACACACCGACATAAAGTTATGCCTGAATTATTCACGAAAATACACAATCTCGTGAGATATCAACAATGCGAGCGTTAAAATCTCTCACCCAGCTACCGATTGCCAGTCAGACCACGAGTCTAGCTTGCCAAATACAAAAGATACAAATTTTGTCGTCGATCGATAGGATCGATGGAATAATGCCGTGACAGCCGGCGCCATGATGCATGGCCGCTGCACGAGTTATCTCATACATCACACATCGACCAAATCGCGCAAGAGCATAAATGCAATAGACTCACCTATGAGACATCCACCACAGCAATCGGCATTCGTTTCGCGGATGGAGAGCACAATCACAAAGACGGCACACGGCAGTAATTACACACACTACGAATGATAAGAAAATGAAAAACGGCCATATCAATGCAGTTCTTCCTCACTGTAACGACTGTAACGCAGCAACTACGTTGAACGAGTCGGCTTGCTGCTTCACCCGCTGCAGCAGCCAATCAGCGCTACGCAAAACGATCACGTGCACGAATGTTCACGACCGCTTTACCGAAGTGCTTCGGTCGTCTGAAATTCATAAAAACATTTTATAAAATAATTGAAACCTATTTCAAATATTTAAAAAACGACCATGAGTAGAATCAAAAAGTATGAGATACTCTTTGAGTAGAATAATGGTGTAAAATTTTAAGAGTATATTTGTTCATTGAGCTGTATTTAGAATTTCTATACAGCTCAATGTATCTGTTGAAATCTCAATCAGTGACCATAACCCAACTTTTCTGTTGGCAAACCACAGGCAAACATACAAACAAGAAGACTAGAACGACTAGAACTAGAAGACTAGAACTAGAAGGCAATTAGAGGCGCTAAACTGTGCTAAACCTGGCTAAACCCGCTTAGCTGGCTATGCTGCTAATAGCACAACGATCACAACTAACAAGCGAAGCCGATATTGTTGAAACCATTGGTTGAAACTTTCAACTTGAAACTGTGTTTACACCACGTCCACCCACCACGTTTACGCTGTTATAAGTACCTCGCGTGTGGCATACTTTGGCATTATACATTATGGATCATTTATTTACCGTCCAACGGAAAGGAGGTAAAAGAAACGACACCTTTTTAGGGTAACTATTGCATTCAATACCTGCTAAGATACATTGCGATTAATTTCAACACTTTTTAATGCAGATTAAACAACCACATCATATGCTCAATTTCAAGCAGCAATGTAATTGCATTCACAACACAGACTGATATAGATGATAGCACAGTTCTCACATTTGGGTCCCATGTCTATATTGCAGATTTAAACACATCATGGATTGTTCACAAGTTAGATTTTGTGTGCGGGGAAAAGTGTGCTGTTGTCACAGTTGTGTTTTTCTATTTGTAGGATTCTCTCAAATGCATGCCCAATTAATGTTTTACAGTGGGATGCAACCAGCGAATACCTTTTTGTTGCTGACGAGTCGGGCTGCTTACGGATATTTCAAATGCAGGATCATTTGCTTAATGATTGGGTTTTAACCTTGCAAACAGTACTGAGAGGTGAACCAATTTTAACAGCAGTGTTTTTCCATTTGGGGAAGAAGATCTGTTTGAACAATGAGAAAAAAGACAGTTGTTCATACATGGAAAAGTTTCAACATGCCAACAAATTTAGCAGCTCAGTTAAACAATTTGGTGGTTGTCCCATGAGAGGTGTGCTCCTACTCACATCTACTGGTATGCTGGCTGTGGTGATGATTCCCAGTGGAGCACAGAGCCATCCACAGTTAAACATTGCAACACTAATCACAGAAAGTCTGGCACCAACCCGCTTGTTCATAAAAACTGCTGATGTTTGCTATGGAAACAGTATGTATTTCAAAAAATTCACTCTATTTTAATGCGAATAATAAACTAATAAATTTGTTGTTTTCTAGATGGACATTTTATGGTGGCTGTGTCAAATGGTGATTTATCTATGCCAGTACAATGTTACAAAGTATCTGTGCTGAAATCTGATGAAAGATGCTCTATAGTCAGTGAAGCGCTAGCATCGTTTTTTATCTTTGAGGAAGACAAAGCACGCTTGATTGACGACCAGGCAATGGATCAGCAACCTAGCGGACAAATAACTCATTTGAATTGGGTGATGCGCGAAGATGCCGACTCATTGGTGGTGGCAATTGGAAGTGAAGCTTGTAGTTGGCTTCAGGTGTGGGAGCTACGAGAGAACGCCCTACTGGTGCATGAAGCGCTTGCGGGAGGCGCGACGGATGAGAAATCCTTCAATGCCGTGGTGAGATGCTCCCTGTTACCCATATACGTGCATAATTTGCTAAACTCCTAAACTTGTTTCAACACAGATGTGGCAACACCAATCAAGCTATCAACACAAGCACAAAGTTCTATCAGTGGCGACCAACAAAGGCTCATTGTTCAATCATCTATCAAGCAGCTATATTGTGGCGGCTTTTTCCGACAGCTCAATTCATTGCCTCTATCGCGACACGCTGAAATCAATATGTAGCACAACCTTAACCATTCCCTATGAGGATGGGTACAAGCAGACGAAGGTCGCACCGGAGGTGGTACAAATCGACATGTCTTGGCTAGGAAACGTCCTGGTGGTGATCGACATCGACAGTCATCTACACGTGCTCAAACTTCCACCGCATATTGATAGCTCAACTCCACTCAGCGTTCCCTACGCCACAACTATGCTGGAGTATTGCCTAATGGCAGGTCTCGATTGGCTCGATCTTTTGCTGGTGTTGCGGCCTGGAATGATCGATCCGTTGTGCGACCGCTTTACAGAGAGTTTCAATCGGCAGACGCCCGCAGTGCAGCAGTACTTTTATGTGCAATATCTGTGCATAAAGGCATCCCTTTACCGATTGAGCGTCCAGGGCCAGGCGAAAGCTAACGACCTGTCGCAATTTCTCATGCTACACAGCATAGCAACTGCGTTCAAAAGCCTTCTGCGACCTAGCGAGATCAGCAGCCATGAAAAGAGTCCGGCAGACTCGTTAACGAACGGCATCGCCGACGGCCAGAGCGACGTTGACAAGGTGCTGATGCATTTGGAGGCGAAGGAATTCACCGTTGAACCATCGACGTTGCAAAGCTTGCAGCAGTTGATCCAATGGGTGTCCGATCTAGCTCTCAATCTGCTGGCGCGATTGTCGGATGGTCGACCGTCCTCGACGTGCAAGCAGTACGAACTGATTCGCGACGTGAAGGCGCTCAATATGCTGCGCGAAATGCTTGTGCTGATTCGCATATGGGGCCTTCTGCGGCCGGCATGCTTGCCGGTATTTACGCGCTCCGACGCCAACCTCGACGTGCTAGCACTGGTCTTTCGGTTGCTCAGCCGGCTGGTGCAAAACGTGAGTGAACCGGACGACAACTTGATCGATGAATGCCTGCTGTTGCCCAGCCAGGTGCAAATACAGCACGTACAAGTACAACCCAATCGCATCGTACTGGCCTCGTATCAGTTTGCCCAAAATCTGCCGCTAAATCTCGAGTTTCTCGTGGAACCTGATGCGCTCGGCACATTCGAAGCCCACCAGGGTCAAACGGTGGATGCAGTGCGACATTTGTACCTGGGCAAAACACCCGGCAGCATAAAACAATGCGTGCGATGCGGTAACGCTACAGGAACGGTGGCCGCTACACGCACAGCGGCTATTCGTGCATGGGACCAGCGTTGGATAAAGTCTTGCCAATGCGGCGGATTATGGCGTATTAATATTATGACTTAAACCACCCCATCCGTCGTCGTTTTTTTTTTCGTCGTTTGTATTCACAATGGTCCTCACTTGCTTAAATACACATTTCAATATGTACTTCTGAGTGTTAAAAAAAAAAAAGAGTATTAACTGTAGAACTTAAAATTAATTAAAGCAATGATTTTACATTACATGTTTATCCTTATAGGTATACATACTATGTGAGAAGGCACACAATCCAAGCCAGAGTGTTGTGTTAACGGTGTTAACTGAGAATACCTATGGACAGCAATTCTTGGCAATTCTCATCTGATGGGGCACTGCTGTGCACACGGGACGACACATTTTGACATGCCTCTGCCATTGCCCAATTGTACAGTGCTTTCAGCTTCAGTCATCAAGGGTCCAGCTTCATGTCGCCTCTGAATGCAAAGAGTAAATATTTTCGGCATCGCAGCAGACATAGCAAATATGTAGTATACCTTGAGCTCAGTGGCTATGCATAAAAACACATCTTCAATATTGCAATTTTCTTTTGCACTAGTCTCCAATACAAACAATACTTCTGGCATGTATTGGCACATTGCCTCTGCTTCTGCAAATTCAACTTCACGGAGCGTTTCCGAATCTGCTTTGTTACCAATTAGTGCAATGATGACGGCACTGCCGGAATAGCGACGTACTTCTTCCATCCATTTAGCGACGGCCAGAAATGAAGAGCGTTTCGTGATGTCGTACACTATAATGACACCATTTGCAGAACGATAATAGCTCTGCGTGATGGTGCGAAATCGCTCCTGCCCAGCTGTATCCCATATTTGTAACTGTGGAATAGAATTAGTAAGAATTAGATAAACATATTTCTTATTGTTAGTTAGTAGTCATCCATACTTGCCTTAACTTTCTTTCCGTTGATGACGATTGTTTTCATTGAGAAGTCGACGCCTATCGTGTTGCCATGGCGTTCGATGAATGTTCCGTTTTTGAAGCGCTGCACTACACATGTCTTACCGGTGCCACAATCGCCGATAAGGACTATTTTGAAGAGAAAATCAAAGGAGTCTTCGGCGGGTATGGTCATTAACGTAGTTGGATTGCGATTCGACATGATCAGCAATTTTAATCGCACTGGTCGTCGCACTGCACATATCGTATTTAACTCTTCACTTGCCTGACTGTCGTCACGCTTAATTGCGTTATTTGCGTCATGAAAATCTCCCAGTTCCAGTTATGACCAATAATATGATTCATATGATTGATTGCAAGGATTGCTATATGTTATTCCAATTGCACCGAATCACACCGAGTACACGTTCATTCACATAATCTCTCCTCATTTGTCTATGGCCCGCAAGCCCGCAGCGTGCAGCATAGACCGCATAGACAAATAGGACAAATTGGGACAAATATAAGATTTATAATAAGCAATTTCGTGCATTCTGCATCGCAATGATCGCTGTAAGGGCGAGCGAAACAAAAAATACAGTTCTCAATGCGCGAGACGAAGATGGATGCCGCGACAAGGGTGCGTTCTGCGTTAGGAATAGTAGTGTCCCAGCCCCGAAAAAGCATATCATTTGTAAGTACAGTAAATTCACAGAGAGATGTCTCATCCACAAACAAGCGCAAATCTCTCAACAGCAAGCCAGTGCACTTCTTGCCGATTGTGGAAGAAGTTCTCAGTGCCAAAACAGTAGAAATTGCTGTTTACAACAGTAATTTGTTAAATTTGAGCCTCTTGCCATGACTCCGTGACCGAAGCATACCCAATATTCAGAGACTATTTCAGGGTGCAAAACACTGCCGACGCTTTGTGCACAAACCTCTGCGTGAATCATGTAAAGGAGTACGATGCGACATAGCATTAGGCGCTATGGTAAATGATAAGAATCTCGATCAAATTGCTTTATAGGTAGAGTCCACAACAGGCCGCAACGCGCCCAACAGCCAATCACAACGCTCGCTGATCGAGAGAGCAACACAAACAATCGTAACTGATCCAACTGATCGTAACTGATCGTAACCATCGTAACCATCGTAACTGATCATAACATTCATAACAAACTGGGCGCGAAGAATATCAGCAATATCATTGAAACCACTGAGCATCCACTGAGTATGAATATGTATGTATGTACTCCGTGATTGAAACCGTTTCAATACAATACGTACAATACGCTGTGCTCGGAACTGAGCATCACTGTAGCACGAGGAGCTTGAGCTTGCTGATGGAAAGGGCATGGTGGCGGACTCGCATTCTGCTAACAATAAGTTCTCAGCAGCACGACGTCGCAGTACAGTCAACTGGAGGCCAAATTGAGCGCCGTCTTGGCGGACAACGGAAATCCCCAAGATATTTGAATGAAACATTCCATAATTCCACAATGTAGCACACAGATTATGTAATTGAAAATGACATACATATCTACACTGCAAATTCATATGGTTTATCCCCTGAAAATATCTTTTAAATTGACTTGTGTCCCTAATCCAATATCTTCTGATTGCTTGTTAACTTGAAGCTGCCCAGGGCTGGGTGATTGCTGATGAGTCTGATTCATTCTATCCATTGCTTCAGTAATAAGTGCTTCAGCATGACATTCTCCTTTGCCATACTGTATTTCAACAGACTGATAGATTTTGAGGAATCGATTGGTGAAACTTGGTGTCCTTGTCTCCATCAGGTTAGTTATACCATAACCTTTTCTATATCGATCAAGCTGCCTATCATCACAATAATATACAATCAATTAATTCTTAGCAAAAATTGAGTCCATACTTACACCCTAATCTTATCTTCCTCATAGAATATATTTTTAATGGGTAACTTTGATGTTGTGCACTTGAATTGTGGATGATCTTTTGGAGGAAACCTTTCATAGACATCATACCATAGAGGACGGTCATTAAATGCCAATGCACCTGATTCTAGCAATCCTCTGGCCCTAGTATTTGCAATGAGCATATATATCCTCAATCATTCTCAATAGTCATATAGGACTGCTTGCCTGGTGTAAATTGTTCCAATTTTTTCCAATCTACTATTCGCCATGACTTAGGTTTAAGCTGCTTAAACTGTATGCTGCTCACCACCACTCACAATCAATACTGATTGCTGCTGATTGCCACTTATTGCTGCTTATTTGCTGTTTGCTACCAATGAAACCACCCAAAACGCCCAAAATTGCCCAAAACAACCGAAAAGTGTGATACAGCAGCTCACAGTACGCACAGCAAGCATTGGCAAGTATGAATTGTATTTTGCACATAAGTATACGGTGCGATTGTGTGTAGTTCTTCTTTTTCTATATGCAACTTGAAAAACTGCGAGCAAAATCAAATGGCAGTTTTTCAAGTTGCATATAGAAAAAGAAGAACTGCACACGATCGCACGGTACGTTCTTGACAACAGTGACCAATAGTGACTGATACCTGATACCCACACACAGTCGTGCTTTGAGGTTATTTCGTCCGACTTGAAGGACTTGAAATTTTTGACCGAATGACCGTAAATTGCCGTACTCGGTGCGTAAATCCGAATCCCTTAAATTACCTTAAATCGTATGCATCGTATGCGTGTATGGATCTGGATTGATCTGTATGGATCTTATCGCGTGGTATCGCGGGCATCGCGCATCGTTGATCAGTGAATTTGAAGGAAAATATCGCATGTAAAGACGACGAGAAAATACTGATGATTGCACGCATCACCACGCATTAAACCGTCAAGATGCCGGAGATGCGTCTAGCTCATTGTTGTCAGTCTAGATTGGTCCGATTGGTCTAGACTAGATCGACTAGATTCGTGCCCGTGCCCTAGAAAGTTACTCATCTCATTGCCGTTGCACGGCAAGTGCAGCACGATAACTGACTCTTCATCTGTGGCTAATCCTGCTCCTCACGTTCCTCACCGCTCGGCTCGCGGCTCGCACTGCATCCAATGTATGCACTTCCAAAGGTGTTCAAAAGTGAATACTATTGCTTGTGAATGTGAGGTCGCCATGAAACGTTTTCCTCATCAGCATGCAGACACCGTAAAAAACCAGGTACATACCACAATATCACACATGTATTTTACATATACTCAAATTTGACTACATGTATTCAAATCTACATGATGATCTAAATTGCACATTCTGTTGCCAATCTTGGCAAATTTCCAGGTCATCTTTGACAGTACAATGTCGCCAGCCACAAGCAATGGTGATATCAGTCAAGAAATTCTAGACAATAGCAAATATGAGAGAGTAGCAATGATTAGCCAGAATGCAACCGATTCCCACCCGCTCATGCTGCTGGCTGGTTCTCCTGTCTCGCCCGACTTTCCGGATTTGATTCCGGAGAAGCCAAAGAACCGCTACATTAAACAGCTCACAAATAGCATGTTACCAATGGATCAGAATTTGATAAGCACCTATAGTGATTTGCGGGTGGTGGTAGCGGAAAGCGAACATGGACAGCAGAGTGCATCAAATGCATCAAATGTACGTAAAGCAGCTGACGGCTCTGTGTCCGGTGTCGAATTGAGCGACAATGAAAATGACCATTCATTGTATGAAGCACATCTCAGCACAAACCTGGAGCACGTTGCGATGACGATGAATGAAAAGCAGGGCAATCTCAATTTTCTTGCTTACGGCAAGAAGAGTAACAAGCTTCGTCGAATCAAAGTGGTCGCAACGGCAGACGAACTGCTCGATAGCGACATATCCAGCCTGGGGAGTTCGCCAGACTCACTCAAATCGGAGGATGTCTTTACTAGCAACGCTACTGATTGTGAGTTGGGCGTGCACGAGGCTATTGGGGCATTTGAAGCACTGCCCGGTACGCCGCCGGAGCCAATCGAGCCGTTGAGCGCCGATGATGAACGCCGGCACGCTCGCCACTGGCAGCGCATGGTGTTGCCCGGTGGTGAGCAGCGCACCATCGATATGCGCGTTATCGAGCCATATAAACGCGTGCTGTCGCATGGAGGCTATTTGCGTGCTGGTGGCCACACCGCCATCCTACTTTTCTCGGCGTGCTTCTTGCCGGATAAGTCACGTTGCGATTACGATTACGTTATGGATAACTTGTTTCTGTATGCGACGCATTCGGAGCTGGCGTATTCCATTGTACACTAACAACGTGCGTTGATCCATTTCAGGTACGTTCTGTGGACGCTGGAGCGGTTGGTCACTGAAGATTATGTATTGGTGTATATGCATGGCGGTGCCACGCGGTTGCCGTCTTTCAGATGGTTGAAGCGCTGTTATCAGATGGTTGGGCGGCGACTTCGTAAAAATTTGAATCATCTCTATCTGGTCCATCCGAGTTTATGGATCAAAACTATGCTGTTCATGGCAAAACCCTTTATAAGGTATACCTATTTCAGATTACATATGTACAATGGACGGATTATAATCCTTCATATTTGTTTCAGCTCAAAATTCTATAAGAAAATTTCCTTTGTGCAATGCCTAAGGGATCTACGCAGTCGTGTACCCATTGAATTGGCAGCTATTCCTGAGAAGGTGAAAGCTTATGATAATTTACATTATTAAATGGCTTAGCAAAATGAATAAATTAACCAGAGATTATTTTTAAGCAGGGTAATCAATATGTGTGAGTCATGTCTTATGAATAGATTATGTAGCACCTAGCACTAATTGATCATTCAGCTACATTGTAATAGGTATTTAGAATAGGGATGATATTATTATTAGTAGTACATAGCTATATCGTTCTGTGATCTTGGATCTTGTCTGCAATGTATCATAAACATGTTCAAACTTTAGTTTTCCATTTTGCATTGGACATGAGTGGACATGAGATGTAAAATGCCCCGAACAATCATATAATTATACATAAAACGCTACAACGAAATTAACGTGGGTTTTAAAAGTGGCGTATTGCCGCGAATGCCATACACGCATTGTACAGTCGCAAAAATATTTAAAGCTACATCCAAGAAGACTAGCACCACAGAGTACCTAGGTTCTAGTCTTCTTGGCTACATATGTATCCTACATATGTATAAGGACAGGCGCAATGCGTACTACCCGTACAACCGGTACTGATCGGTACAGGCTATTGTGTGGCGTGGACGCTAGGTGCATCGGTGCATGGAATTAGGTGTGGAACGTGTGGAATATGTAGGTACATTCATGGGCGAATTCCAAGACTCAGTACCTCCGTTTTACAGCAGACCTTTACCCGAATATACCCGTTTTTCAACTTGGGTTTGGTTTATTATTACATATTAGGTAAAGGTCCGCTGTAAGAAATTGTTTTGCACAGTGAATACTCAAACTATTCAAATGTAATTTAGTGCATGACTGGGTGCACACTCTCTCTCTCTCTCTCTCTCTTTTGGCCTCTCGTTCCATGTTTTCTTTCTTCTCTCAACTATCAAGACAACGCGATACGAGGCCACACGAGGCAAACAGAGATCGAAGAGATCTCTTCTGACAACATTCCAATGAATGCGGTCAGGATCTCATTCTTGTAATTCCTTCGCTAGCTTTGTCCACTTCCATAGGTATTCTTGGGTATTCTCTCTTTGCCACTCTTTGCATTGCATGCACTGACATCTGCTGACATCGGCCGGTGGGGCTAAGTGGGCTAAGCTGGGCCGCCTGTCTTCCATGGTCTCCCATGTTGTCCCATGTCCCCAGTGCACCCCAGATAGTGCCTTCGTAGTGAAAATAAAATTGAAATTACGTATTGACTTTCGCAAACGGTTGTGCAAATGTTTGGAAACACACAATTTATACGAAATGTTACGGAACTAGAGTGAACGAGTTGACGGTATGTGCTAAACACGCAAATGATGCTAAATATGCATGGATTCAAAGAGGTTACAAATTTGTTACAAGAGTTTTCTTGGCATAAACTAAAGAGCTCAGGTATGTACATACGTATATGTATATTTAAACATATTGCATGGGTGTTAATATTCATGAATCATTTTGTAGACATCATGTGATAATGGTATACCAACAAATATGTCAGAGTTTTTGCCACTCTGTGATCTACTTTTCAACATCACATCATTGGCTGCATACTTTTGTGATTGTGTGTTTGATGGATTGATGGTATATTCACTCTATGATAAAGGATTATATGGAAAATGCATACAGAGCTTGCTAGTCATTGTCGTTGCTTCCATTTCTATACAATGTATATCATTGTATTGGCATTGGTGCAAATGCAATAACAAAAACGATCAACTTAAGACACTACATGAAACAGTGCAACAAAACAAAAATGGCCAACAGCGTACATCAAATGCAATTGCCATCATCCTCGTACATCTGTTTCAATTGGGTATGGTCTGGAGATATGCTAAGCTGTTAGCTCCTTTGGATTTGAGAAATGTTAAGCCGGAGGTGTGTGATCTATGTATCTTAAGATTGATACATGCCTTCTTGCAAGCTGCTCCAATGCTCCTTTTGCAACTGTCGTTACTGACGAAAATTGAATCACCGCCGACCGACCTCATCACCGTTTCAGCGTCATTGTCGCTCTTCACAATTTGCTGGGCATTGGCGTCGTTCAGTAAACATGTGCAACAAGCAGAGAAGCTTGTGCTCACTTGGCTGGGCGTGCTATCGCAGTTACTGTGGCGCGCCGGCACGGTGACGTCGCGAGCGCTTGCCCTCTCCGTGTACGCTGCGTCGTACCACACATGGATATTTCTCGTTTTAGGTTTGCACTGGGCATGCATGTTCTTGTGGCTTGTGTCTCCTCGCAGCGCGTTCTACGGCGAAAAGGGTAAACGACTCGGCATTTGCGCCCTGATGGCTGGCATCTACGTGCTCGCCTACGTAAACCTGCAGGATAAGCCGCACGCTCGAACAATGAGCATCTTCTATGGCATTATGCTATTCGAAAACTTGATGCTGGTGATTGCCTGGTTGGTCGCTGTGTGGCCGATGCGTCCCGTGAATTGGATGCTTGCACCTGCGCTGACGTTGGGCCTCTTCGCGGGCGGACTCTTCTTTATGCTACTCTACTACCGCTATTTTCACATCAGGCGCATCGTCCAGAAGGCGGCGACACAACAGCCACCGCAAGGTGTCTTCAACTGTCGCTTTGTCGGTCCGACGTCAGCGCTATACAACAACCGTAAGAAGAAGAAGCCAACATCATTTGTGCCGCCGCCAGGTCTGATGCCGTTGCCGCTGTCGTCATTCTGGAGGCGGCCGCCGCTGTCGAGCAGTGAAAATGAAGGCTCAAGCGTTGGATCGCGCATCAATATACAGCAGAAACTGCAGGAGAAGAAACAAAAGCAGCTGGCCGAGTTGAAGATTATCGAGGAGGAGATCAAGCAGGGTAAACTGGTTGGACCCGACGCAGGCGACCTGGACGCGGACGCGGACGATCGTCAGCCGATACCGTGCAGCAAACGACACGTTGAGCCACAAATGCTCAGCCTGGCGTCGCTGAACAATCTCGCCAGCTACGGGGTGAACCTGAATCGCAGACCGGCTCCGCGTGCGCCTCCAAGTCGCACCCCCGAACTTCTGCTAGCGCCGCATTACTTGTATTGTAATGATTGCACCGTGCTGCCGGAAGTCGGTGGTCCCGAACATGCCAACAGCGACGATATCGAAAGCCAATTGAGCCTGCCCCGTTCGTACACATTGCCGCGCCAGTTCAAGTACCATAAACGTGGCAGGGGTCGCCGTTCGCTGCAGCAAATTGCCTCCACGAATAGCTCCGATGGTGATGTGGACTCTGCCGAAGAAGAAGGCGATAGCAACGTCCCGCCTGTGATCCTGCGTCCGCTTCGTCGAACGCATTACCGACACGAAACGAAACTTTGACGCTGAATGCACGTGACGACAGTCTTACCTATGTACAAACACATTCTTTTTATGTGCCGCCTGTAACCGACAATATAAAATATATCGGCAATACTACTGCAAAAAAAATAATCACTCTTCTTGCAGCGTTACTTTCCTTTACTTAAAAAGTCCACATGTTCAAAGAATAAACGATCCTCGTTTAAATGCATACAAAACTACATTCAATTTTTGCGTGAAGAAAAGAAAAAGAAAAAACGTTTAACACCAGTTTGTCCATTGTAATGAATATTTGAAATTTTCTGTTTTTGTTTTCTAGAAATAGCCTGCATCAGTACATTCCAGCTCCACTATACACATAACACCCTCGCGTAACCATGGACTCCTCCGCTTCATATGTAAGGTTAAATATTATTAACTGTTATTTAATCATTGTTTATACGAAATATTCGCATCATTTGCTTCCATTGTTATAATATTACACAGTGCAATAGTTTCGTTCATAGAAATCTATTTACAATTATAGGACATCACGTTCTTTACGCATTCATGCAGATTTTAGAAACATACTTGTTGGAATCGTGAACGTTCATAAATCATACTTCGGGTGGTTTTATACGGTAGTAAGATTTCAAATGTCGTAACATAATACATAACTTCCAAGAGTGTGGATGCAGGCATGTGTACTACTGCTGCTGCTGCTGCTGCTGCAGCATTCAAAGGATGAGAATCGTCGCGTTCGCAAAACATAGCAATCAAATGCGCATTATCGGCAGAAAGTTAATTGATATAAAAAATAGTATAAGAACAAAAACTCTCGCAACGACCCACGTTTTCAATCCAACTTTTAAAAAACCGCTTAGAAACGCCCTCCCTACCCTCACACGCCCGCCCATCAGTGACTTGTTCAATCGCCAGTTCTTCCCCGCGCTCGCTTTCCAACTCCATATGGATATTAGTTTTGTCCTTCATTTTAAACATTAAAAATATAACAACTTCCACCAAATGGCCCACTCTTATAATTAGTTTTATATAATTGTGTGTTGTTTTTGTATGCCTCCATAGGTGTCATAATGCATGACTTACTGTGTTTGTAGTTCAGCAAGAGGAAACACAAGACATACATGTGTAGCTTTACTTTTCAGATTGTTGTTCATTCGATCTCGTCCTATATCCTCGCCTCGCGTGTCGTGTGTATGCTGTTCGAGCTGTGTGCGTGTGTTTGTGGATGTATGTGTATGTTGCAATGAATATCCCTTATTGTCTATGCTGGCATTAGGCAATAAAGTTACTTCTCCTGGTCGCAATCGCGGCTGATGTGCCCCGGTTTGTTGCATAGATAGCATGTCTTAGTTGTCTCCGGACAGTTTCGGGAGAGATGACCCACCTTGTTGCAGTTGAAGCATGTTTGATTGGACATGCGATCCATTTGGCCACCCTCCGGGCAGCTGCGAGCGATGTGGCCCGGCTTGTTGCAGTTGTAGCACGACGGCGTGTCCGGATTCTGGTGGCAGTCCTTGGCGAAGTGCCCCTCACCGTTGCAACGATAGCAGCGTTCGGCATCCTCCTTGCATTCGCGCGCAAAGTGGCCCAAGCGATTGCACTTGTAGCACTTCTCGCGACCACGACCGTAGTTGTCGCGTCCGCTGTCGCGCCCACCGCCACCGGGCTGAGAACATTCGCGGGCAAAATGCCCCGGCCGACTACATTTGTAGCAAACGCTGGAACTCATCTCGGCGTACTTTCGGATTCTTCTGAGCAACTCCTCGGACCGTCGTTCGCACGCTTTCTCTCTCTTGCTCTTCCCTATCTATCACGCACACAGCAAGCGCGCGCACTCGCACCCTCTCGCTCTCTCTCTCTCTCTCGTTCGCTCTCTGCAATCTGCAATTGCAAGGTGAGTTTTAGTCTATTGGTCAATTGGCGGTGGATTTAATATATAACCTATACCCCGTGCGATCAAGGGATCAGGCTTTCGAGCGCTAGCAATGGCTTGCGGTCATTTCAGAGACATGATCGATACGAATCCGTGAAGATTGCATGTCGAGGAGTCTAGGCGCCGTACGGAAGCTCGATTCCCCATGCAATGTGCACGTGGACGCACGCAATCGCAAATGGGTAGATCGCATAAATGCAAGGCAGCTCCGCCGCAGCGTGCTCGCGAATCTCTTTCGCACATGCAATCGCGATCGCAAATACAACCCGTAGAATGACGCGCAGATTATGAAACCTCGTGTTGGCTTGCTACGAGTACGATCATAACGTGGAACACTCACCTTACTTCGACACCGCGAGTAGCGTTTGCAGCGTCAACATGCGTAAACTCCGATGCGATCTTGGATGTGAGAACTCACTCACGCTCTCTTCAAACCCTCTTCGACGTCGTTGATCGGCAAACGGCACAAGTTGCGCACAAGTTTCACGCCAAGCACCAAGGAGAGCAGCGGTAGCAAGTAGCACACGTACGAGACTGGCACCACTGGCACTGGCTGCTGCACGACGAGAAATACCGGTAGTTGGCCGACTCAAAAGAGGTACTGCGCGTTGTAACATGCGCCCGCGTCATCGATTTGGCGCACGCAGTCATTTCCTTGCGACTACCGCCGGAAAGAGCGCGCCAAATTCAAACGCGTACACGGCAATGCTCAACAGTGGTGGGCGCTGCGGAGAGAGAACTTTTCATGTAAAGCTAATGCCAAAGCTATCGAGTTTGTGCGCATAGAAATTGTTATAAACTTGCTGCATGCGTTGGAAACGTCGGCTTAAGTGCGCGGATTGATGTAGACCGACAATGCCCGATCTCATGACTGATGGGATTGGTTGTGACATGCGCCGCTTGCGCCGTCGCGGCCGTCGCGCACACCGCGCACACCGCGCACATTGTGTGAAATGGCCGCGTTGGCCGCCTGTGGACGCGCCTGAAAACTAGTCCATCCACCATCTTTTATACATCCGCATGATCGAGCGGTTGACGACTTTCCAGGGGCATAGGCTGTGGTTCCTGCGGTTGTATACATATGAGAGGTATGCGAAATTATACATCATATACATATTCTATTGTGCACCATTGCGGACGGTCGTTCAAACGGTTCAAATGCCGTTTTGTCGCCGCAAGCGGTTGCATTGGGTTGCATTCAGTTGCGATGGTTGCGATCGTGTCGCCGCAGTATTATTGCGTGCAGAAGGATAGGGGCGATTGCTTGGTGCACGTGGTGCTCGCCGTGGTCGTCGTGGTGGACGCTAGTGGACGGTGTCAACCACATTTCATTGCATTCCATTGGATTTCATTGCCATTCCTTGTGACTGCTTCTGACCGACACCACTGCCACTGGGGAGCACTGGGGAGCGCAGGGGAGCGCGCCAACTGCGCCACACATGCAACACATAACGCGAGGGTTGTTGTCACGGCTGCCTATATTTATTTATTTATTTATTTATTTATGTTCAATTTGATGCATTTCAGCCATTTGAGCTGACATTGTGATACCTAATACCGATGCTGACTGATGCCAACGATGCTAACGATTTTTAGGGGTGCATTGGGGGCATTGAGATGGATGTCACTACAGAAGGCATTCAAATTATCAGCAAATTGGAGCCGCTTGGCTGCGATAACGATGATGGAGATGAAGTGATCCAGGAGATACACCTTGAAACCACTGCTGATGGCACTTTGGCTATCAATACCTTTGATGCACATGGAGAAATTCCAGATCCAGGGTGTGTTTTAAATCTGTGTGCTGTTATTAGCCTCTTTTATACTTGTGGGATTATTGGCATATGTTGCAGGGAGTATGTCACTGAGGACGGAACGCAGAAAATTATTATCACTGAAGGTGGTGAAGCCTATATCAGTGAAGAACATGAGGAGGCAACGATATATGTTGAAGACACAGTGCCTGGTAACTACAAGATGGAGTTTGGAGTGGTTGAAGAAGAAGCATCTGAATATGAACAAACAGGGTCTGTTGAGGACAATATCGGCAGTTCAGGGGATAGTCGAGATGTATACACACTTGATGCAGATGATCCGGAATTTCAGGAAGATGGAGAACAAGAGGAAGATGATGAAGATGAAGTTGAAGCAAACATTTGCACCATATGTGATCGATCATTTAAATCACCTGCGGTGAGTATACAACATACATAATTATTGGATGCATATGGGAATCCATAAGTGATTGGTTTGATGCAGAGTTTGAAGAGACACATTTCTGCAACACATATGTCAGCAGATCCTGAAGAAATTGATGCTGATGACCCATTGGAGTTTGAAGTGTGTGCTTGTTGTGGAGAGCCATCTGATTCAGCACATGTGGTACGTATTCTGATTGTCTGATTTCTGAATGTCTCCAAGCATTTGTGAGCTGTGTTTAGATGCTGTGTTGTTTTTTTTTGCCCACAGAATGGGTCAATCAATTGCCAGCAGTGCGACGGCCGGTTTCTCATGGAAGAGAATTTATTGCGTCATGTTTCCTTGGAGCACCCCGACGACATCGGCTTGTACCGCTGTTGTGAGTGCTCGCGCACGTTTGGTTCGAAGGCGGGCATACACAAACACATGGCATCGCATCCGCTTGCGAGACCATTTTCATGCAAACCGTGCAACCGATTCTTCACGCGCAAATTCAATTTGGATCGGCACGTGATGCAAACCGGATGCGATGGTACGCCACGAAACCAATTTCGCTGCCAAGTATGCAATCGCCGCTTCGGGCGCAAGGACAATCTACGGGATCATTTACGCGCGCATGCTGGACAAATCAAGAAGAAGAAAACCTTTCCTTGTACGTACTGCGGCAAAGAATTTCAGGGACAAACGCTGTTGGTTGTGCACACACGCACTCACACTGGCGAAAAGCCGTACGCCTGCGATCTGTGCCCGAAGCGATTCCCATCCACCGGTGCGTACAAGAAGCATCGACGCATGCATACGGGTGAGAAACCATATCAATGCACGCAGTGCAAACGCCGTTTTGCCGCCAAGGAAACCCTCAATCGACATGTTCGCACGCACAACGGCAATAAGCCGCACAGCTGTTCCTACTGCGGCAAATCATTCATTCAAGCGGCGCAACTGCGTGCGCACATCTTTCATCACACCGGCGAGAACGCATTCACATGTCCGCATTGCAATCGTGCGTTCAATCGTCGCGTACGTCTGACGACGCACATAAAGTTTGTCCATGACGGAGCGCAACCACTGGAATGCGATGATTGCGATCGCACGTTCTTTCGCAAAGAGGACTTGCAGCGCCACGCACTTTTGCATTCGGGAACAAAACGTAAGTACCCTTGAGTCTGGCCCTTGCATTCGAGGTGTATGTATGTACTAATCCTTCTTTTTTTTTTTTTTTTTGATAAATTGATGCACGTAACAGCATTCGAATGCGACGTGTGCAAGAAGACGTTCGCAGTGAAGGCCTCGCTCAAACTGCACATGCTTACACATCGCAAAGAACAGCCATGCGTGTGCGACGAGTGCGGGCGCGCGTTCATTCGGCAAGACTGTCTTATGCGCCACATGCGCGCCAAGCATCGCGATGTGCTTGAAGACATTGTCGCCGCCGCCGAAAAGAAGCGATTGCAGGAGCAACTCTTACATGCCGTCGCGGCGACGCCGGTGAAGAAGGAGATACTGGAGTCACAGATTTGGACAGAATTAACGCTCACCGACTCGGTTAAGGAGTTGCTTAGTTTGCTCGTGGAGGAGAAGACGTTGACTGCATTCGGTTGGCCGGACGCGCCCGTCGACAAGATCCTCGATTCCGTGATACGCCGGTGCGGTCATGAGCCTGCCTCAGATGCGCAATGCGACTACATCAGTCGAATGCGTGAGAATGCCAAGCTACTCTTCACAGTCGTCATTGATGACCAAGCAGTCAAGTCTTTATTCAACAATCAGACTGTCGACGAGGTGATACAGCATGTGCTTCGACTGGCGAAAAACGATGGGGATGAAGAGGCGCCGCATGCTGTTGTGGAAGACGAGGCGGAGATGCACGAAGTAAACGAGGAAGACGAGGACGACGACGACGACGACGCTATTCTGCCGAATAAAATTGATTGTGAGCGAGACGAAGATGTGGTGGGAGAAGCCTACGGCGACGATGACATCGAGATGGAATCAAAGACGGCGATTGCGATGGATGCGATTGAATGAAACTAGAAATAAAGTAAAATAATTGTTTGCTACATTGTAATTCCTAATTTGATCTATCGCTAGCAGTGTTATGAAACCTGTAATGCGCGGAGGTACAATAATATGAAACACGCTAATAAAAAGTATTTTTCAACACAACTCATTAATACGCCAATATGGTAGGTATTTTAGAATTTCGGGAACTACCTACATTGTACACAAAAAGTGTGCTGCTGTTTTGTTTGGTCAATATTCTCTAATACATATTATATTTAGATACATATTTCATTGTCCATCTTCTATACATATATAAATATGTTTTTGTAAAGCAAGATTAACAAGTCTTCTACCGTTTTACTTCCGAATCATCTTAATCTTCATCATGATCCAAGAGACATGTGTGATGTGTTGTCCTCTGCACACATCTACACACATCTTTGCCATTATTGATGTGTGGAAGGCTTTATGGAATATAGTATGAGAAATATTCTTTAAAAAAATCAAGTTAATATAGGCATATGTATATAAGGCACTTTTCACATAAACTAAAACTAATAATCGCACATGGGCAAGTTATGTGCAGTCACCTGCCATTGAAATGCATCAAATTAACATTTGGAATGCATATATGTATATGGTTGATGGTGAGCATTTGATATGAATATGCTGGATCTGGGCCTGTGTGCTGTTACCTGTAGTTAAATATTGGCGATTTGCACATAATTGGCGGGCAGCATGCCCGTTTGTCCAGTGCGCTGCACCTCGCCGGTCATCCAGCCGCTGTCAATACTCCGCACATTGATAATAAGATCTCCCTCCGTGAAACTCACCTCATCCGTATCCTGCGCCTCATAGTCGTAGAGCGCTTTGTAGACCCGGCCCAGCGAGCCATAGTTATGATTTACCGGATCAATGTCATGCACGGAGCCTATATGCCGCTGCGGTGGATTATTAATCGCTCCACCGTGATCACTAGAATATATCAGCGTCTGCTGTGCGCTACCGCTCATATAGGCCATGTGCTCGTGCTGCTGTGATGGCGGCGCGTAACTCTCTTCCTGCGGTTCATAGTCGCTTATTTTGCCAATGTGATGTTGCTGCTGCTGCTGCTGCAGCAGTTGCTGATGGTGGTAATGCTGATGATGAAGATGTTGTTGTTGTTGTTGTTGTTGTTGTTGTTGTTGTTGTTGTTGTTGTTGGTGATGATGGTGCTGATACTGCTCCGGAGGATGCTGCTGCACCGACATCGATGTAGCGACGTTTGCATTCATTTGATCAAGTAGGCCCGTGCCTACGCTACTGCCGCCGTAACCGTTTTCGTTGATTGTACGCTTCATCTCCATGTTTGCTTTGCGTTCCAAATCGCCGTGGTAGGCAACGTTGCTTATGATACGCGTATTCTGTTTAATACGTTGCATCTCCGGATCATCGGCCACTTGTGTGAATTTTCCCTTGCTCCTTTCAAAATCCTCATGGTATTTGATATTTGACTGGATTTTTGTATTCTCGGCGATGCGACGTAGCTCAGGTGTTACAGCGACCGTGGTGGCCTTTGCTTTTGGAATGTGCCTTTAATAAATAATAAGTAAATTACTCTCAATCACATACGCACACACACCACACGCGCAGATGCGCAACTGGCGCAACTGTGCGCATCTGGGCGTTCACACGGGTTTGCACTCACGCTTCGCAATACGGCTCTTTATCCATTCCCTTGTAATTGCGCATGTTCAACGTCATACCACACACAGTACATTTGAAACAGAATTTGTGCCAAACCTGAAATCATTTAGATTACTCGCCTCAAGTAGCCCGCCGGGTTATGAAGGTGCGCCTACCTTATCGAGACATTTTAATTCCTCCGTGGGGTACACAGTCTTCTCACAACGCGCGCACTTTTTGCTCATGATTATATATGATTTCCAGTGTTCCAGCTAGTTCCAACTCTCACCGGACAACCAACTTTGATGAGAAACGCGAGCAACTCAATGACAGAAACACACCGAAATCACAGAAAGTATGAACAGATTGAACTGGATTGAACGGACTGAACGCACCAGAACGCACTGAATCAGCAGAAGCACTATGAATGAGTGGAATGAGTGTGATGAGTGCGAATGAACGGAACAGAACGGAATTGAGTGGAATGGCTGGGAATGGCTGGGAATGACTGTACCAGACTGTACCAACTGGTACCGACTGTATAAAACTCACACTGGCTCACGCGGCCACGATTGGCCACGACCCGCCACGACAAACTAAAATTTCATTATGTCATTTGCCATAACGTTGGCATCACTGACGTAACTAGATTTAGGTTGGATCAGTTCGTCTATTTCATATAAGGTGGCGCCACGTGTATACTATTTAATAAATTATTTATTCACGTTATTCACCAACAAACATTTATACAGTACACGCATTAAATATTATAATATAATAAAATAAATTTACTAAATATAAGTATTTTATTAAATACCACCATACTGTCAGTTTAACTGCTACGAAGGGTACACCTGGAGCTGAAGATGCGGCTGGAAGTGGTGTTGTCCTCTTTGCTGAGCCCTCTTAACAGCTGTAGATGATGCAGCAAGCGTTGATGTCCTCCTTAGCAGCTCCACGAGCACGACTCGCTCTCGCAATTGCACTGCAGAAAGAAGCCGAGCGATCGCGTCGCCGGCGTGCGCTCCGGTCCGTGACTGGTGCGCGGCATCACCATGATCTTCCACGGCAGATTGCCTCGTGCTAATGAACTTATTCTCTCACCTGCAACAAACAGAATTAATTTAGTTAACATACAGTATGAAAAC
>JARJDR010005945.1:0-12393 GCA_030264135.1 Myllaena sp. GC000078 | reverse complement strand
AATAGCAAAAGCTGAATATTCATACATTTCCGCACTTAAAACGCAAAGAAACCATCAAGAGAAGAAGATCATTATAAATACATAAAAGCGCCCACATTTACATGCGTCTATTAATTTGTTACAATTCGAAATTAAAACATGTAAGTACACTCTCGGCAAAAGAATAGCATCAACAGTTACGCGGCGGGCGAAACAATAGAAACTTAAATTTCGATTTGAATGCTAATCATTTCTTCATGAAATCGCTTGTACATACGCACCGCAATGCCTTGATGCACTTACATGAATAATGAACACCTTCAACGAGCGCATACATTATATATTACACGCTAATTCGATTTTAATGACCGGCCCGAGCGCTGGATGAATAGATGATGGCCGGCTTTTGAAAACTTTCATATCTCAATCCGGCGTCGATCCGTCGTGAACAGCAGAAAGTTGGAAACAAAATGTATCGCTCCGGCCGCAAAAATTGCAATTCCTCGCCTTTCCCCATTCCGCCGCACATATAGAACGATTTTTGATCTTTCCCTGGCATGCCCGAAAGGATTTGCGCACAAGTGCTCCTCGCGCACGCTAAAGTTGCGGTCTCGGCGCGCGCATTTTTCCAAAGCGCCTCGCTGGCCGCCGCCGCCGCTCGAAAATTCATATATGTAACACAACTCCTCTCTCTGCCTGCGCGTTTTATTATTCCGTTCGCAGCCTCCGATCTCTCAATCATCTTTCGGCCGCCCTTTTTGCGCGGCGAAAAAGAGCTCGGGGCTCGTCTTCTTGTTGCATGGCGTTGGCGCGCTCTCCTGCGGTCGGCCGCTGTTACATTATTCATTATATATCTGCTGCTTGAAAACTTTTGCGATCGCGCCCGCGTGCGCATACCAACCGAAAAAAGTATTGCTTTCAAGTCTGTAAATATTTTCGGTGCGTGCAATTTTCCACGTAAACCACCACAATTGCGCTGTGTGCTGATTAAAATAATCGCAAAGCATTTAAATTGTCATTGGTTCATCAATCAATCCACCAAAAGTCTTTTGTTTTCGCAATCGCATGATCAATCATTTTCACCATTAATTATATCGAAACTTATCAATTACCGATTAGGCATCTTTCGGAAAGGTGTGAATTCCCATCCTCTCGGCGCGGCGCGCCAAACAAAAGCTGTAATTAAGCAAAAATCATTTATTCCGAATGCGATTGTTCCTCCAATTGTCTGCCTGATTGATGGCTTTTGCGCTCTGATGGGTGCTTCCTCTTTGGGCGCGGCGATTTTTGGCGCAAAGCCGACGAAAACATAATGGAAATTAATGAAATCGAGAGCGCAAACAATCAATCATGTTACGCGCCCGCGCAATACGTCTAATAACACCCGTCGTCAAGGAGTGGGTAACAATCAACATCGGCGGATCATTAAAAACCTATCCATCTAAGTATTCCAATGTCGAATGAGTGGTTTTCAAGCAACACTCGGTTTGTTTGGGGCGTTAGAAAACAATACTCATTAAAACCGTGACGAAAAATGGCATGATTAATGAACACTTGCGCATAATCGCCAACCCGTATCTCCCAACGCTTCCAACGCTACCGTTTTCAGTCGTCGCAGTCGTCTAGAATTNTTGTGATGCTTCACTTATATTTCTGCCTAATTTTTATTTTTCACCACCAGTGCGCGCGCGAGAGACGTGTGAAAACATTTTCTGGAATATTTAGCGCAAAGGTGATTTGTTTCAATAAATGATGCGCTCAATACTCGCCAGGCATGTGGGCACACACGCACCCACATGCCAGTCGGTTGTACAATTCGTTTTTCTGTGCGGCACCGGAATGTGAAGCGCTTGATAAAACTTTTACAGTCTCATGATGGATAGCGGCCGGCTTTCGGTTCTTATTAAAAACGCACCGAAAAGATTCGTATCGTCGCTCGTCGTCGTGCGGCTGAATACATACCTGTTTCGAAATTTTCGAAATCTGACAGCTGCCAACTTCTCCTCTGCAACTGCGGCTGCGCCCGAGGCATTTATTATTAGCGCAACCTTAACAATAAGACCAAACACAAAGTACGTGTCTCCCACTGCAATGACGCTCAAATTAGGTCGATTTTCAAGTGAATTCGTGGAACACCAGACCACACACCGCATACCGTAACGAATTTTGGATAGATTGGTCCAGTTTTGAATAGTTATGCAAATCGCCAAGAAGGGACGGGGTTTGGGTGGTGGTTAGCTTCTTAGAGTCTTTCTTTCATGCCCATTGCGTAACGCTTGTAAATTATGCAAATTGCGATCGGGTTCTGCTGTTCCACTGTTCATTGTAAGTCGAAAGTCAAAGTTAAGTCAGTTGTGCAACTGCAGCTTTCGTGCCAACATCGCATTTGGGTGAGTAACTGCCAAAATTCTGATGATGACGTCTGCGCCGGCAACTCTTGAATATTCAACGCGCAGCCCTTGGAGAGAAATAGATTAATTTCCCCAAAGTCACCCTCGATACAAATTTTCGAGGCCACGCATGGATGTGCATGATGGTTTCGCGTTGAATAATACCTATGTACCGAAAAAGAATTCCCCAAACTCAAACCGCGGGCGCGTATTAAAAAAAACGGGCCTGGGCATACAATGGCGTACTGTGTGCCACATTGTGTCGGTGGCACCCCTTCGGATATCATATTGACATGACAGCGCCTTAATGATACGGAGCGAGGAGCGAGGAGACGAAGGACGAACGCAACGCAACGTCGTCACCGCGTGCAGGATGTGACGCCGGCCATGTTGCCTTTGCCTGCGCGCGCGCTTCCTTTCCTGGGGGTTTTGTCCCACATGACACAACACTCGGCGGTGCCCTCGACACTGACAAATGACGAAGTGTCAGCGTGGAAGGAAGACTGATATGCTGTGTTCCAAAGGAGGGGGGGCCCGCCGCCGCCGCCGCGTTTGTGTATAGAGAGATGCGATTGCATTGCATTGATATGCATGCCTTGCATGTGATTTCATCATGTCCGATCATCGAGGGGTTTGGCATTGCGCAAACCGGGCGACTCCCCGTCAACCCCTATTGTAGATTAAACATTTATCAATTACCTACTAGCATATTTTCGAAAAGAAATCGTGTGTATGTTGTTTTAGATAGATATAAATGTTGTCGAATTTATTCAAATCCCGCGCTGAAATAATTATGATTAGATGTTTGGGCGCCGGGCATTTATTTCAATCTCTTGCGCGTCTTTCATGCACACTCCGGTGCGTTCGGTTCTTTGTCGTTTTCATTTTGCAAAAGATGACGACGGCACATTTGGGCTTTTTCATTTCGCTGGGTATTATGTTGTTGCATACCGTACATACGCGTATACATATGATTAACGAAAACATCATTTTTTACGCGTGATTCGAACAAACAGCCGCCGCCGCCGCACCGCAGTTTTTCGGTATTTACATGCATGTTAAATTGTGAATTTTTGCGGACCGCAGCCATCATAATGCGACGGCGGCGGGCGGGCCGAGAGATGAGAAATGAGCGCACGCGGGGTTGGAGGTTCTGCGTCGGGCGCGTCGCGGAAAACGGATTTATCATGTTGAAAAGGAAAAGCGGCATGATGTAGTACATGGTAGCGGCGGTGTTACCAGTCCGAAAGAAAACACGCGCGCAAATCAAACACTAGGTCTTGCGCTCGCTGAAATAGATTGCGCACCAAGGCGGAATTAATCAAAACGCAAACGCAAACGCGCTCCGAACTTAATTACGCGAAGATCTTTTCGGTCTTTTATTGTCGCGGTCGCGTCGTGTGCGTGTCGTGTAGCGACAAGCGTTTTCATCCGATACGCCATTTATCATCGGCGTCGTTACCGTTACCCAAATGTTTAAATATGTGTATGTGCCCCCACTCGGCTGCTATTGCGATAGTTATTTTTATTGCGTCCATTGAATGGTAGGCGCGCGCGGGCGGGCGATCGAAGAGCCGGTGAAAAATGTATTTTAGTTTGCAGCCGAAATTATCTGACGTTGATTAATCGGCCGGCACACGGCGACACGACACGCAGTATTGTTTCCTTTCGCGCGACGCACAACGTTTCGATATTGTCGTCCTCATCGTTGTTGTGCTCATCCTGGAGGAGGATGATCGATCGTCGAGCATCTTATTGCAAAATATTGGAAGTACACATCGATCAAACGTCACGCGCCATTTGTTACAACCCTCCTCCTCCTCTTCCTCATTCTCCACCTCGTCCCGACGAAAAATGTGACTGTTGGGTGTGTTTTTTCCACCCTGAAAAAACGGGCGGCTGCCCGTTTTAATCAATCAGGTTAATTCCACGTACTTGGCGCACCTGAGCCATTAACAATTTACTTTGCACCCACTCAGTCACAAGTGTCGGGAGGGATGCAGTGTTGGAGCAGTGCAGCGTTTGGATTGAGGATCGGTTTCGATCGGGAGACAATGGGGTTGGTTGGCACGCGGCGGGTGAGGTGTGATGTGAGCGTTTATTAATGACCGCATGCGCATGCATCTCACGGTGGCTGCACCATGCGCCTATTGTGCAATGCGGGCGTCGATTCATCAACGCGCTGCATGCAACAAACGCCATGCAACTAACCATCGAATTGAATACTTTGCCCCTTGTTGCTGAATTGTTTGGTGCCTAGAACAATATCATCCATCAGAAGGGCTGCCTTAATATAACATCAAATAATAAGTAATCAAGTTGCGTATTAAATTTAAGATTTCATATGTGCAAAGATGAAACGAAATGCACATGAAATAAGTTGCACAGCGTCTCGACGGCGGCGCGACGCGGCGGCGGTGGCTAGAAAAAGCTTCTTCCTGAACACATTTTAAATTAATATTGCGCCCATTAGTTTAAGTCATGGGAGACTCCCGACTCATTAATAATCGGATTTCATATACCCGGCGCGTCGCGCGTTGCCGTTACACATAGTATATGTACGCCGCCGCATTTATATATGTATTTTTCTTTTATATTTCGTGTTTGTTCTGCGCTTGCGCCGTTCATAACTCATAAATATATGATGGATGCGTTTCTTATAAATAACATAAACGCAACAATCATCGTTTATTGAATCTTCATCCGGCTCCCGGTAGCTAATTATTGCATCAGCGACTGCTTTCATGTGCTTGCCAAGTTTTCAGTTACTTTGCATCCGTAAATTAATATATTTTGTCACAATTATTACATAGTTTTCTTAGGATTCGCTAATGATGAAAAAGCAGTCGAAAGTTTCCTTGCGCTAAATTCACTTAAGATGATACCGGCGCCGACGCGGAAAAGAAAAGAATCGACATTAAAAAGTTGCCATGTCTATTACATTGTTGAATGCAACAAGCTGCATGCGCAAGAAATCAAAATTGTTGTTATTTTCTTTTGCCGGCGCGCGTAATAATCTCATCGCCGTTCTTTTTCGCAGGCGCATCATTTTAGCGTTTTCTCCTGATCGCTTACGTTCTGCTGCGTTAATGAACGAGATTTTGCTGTCGGTCGCTCGTCATCGTTGCTGTTAATAATAATGTTAATGCTAAAACGCATCACGGACTTGCAGTTTGTATGCATTACACGTTTTTGTGCGCGCCAGCCAGCCATTTGCGATTGCAGCTCGTTGCGAACTTAATAAGCGCCTTGGCTTTGCCTTTGCCTTGCTTGCCGGTTGGCGGTTGACGCTTGACGTTTTTCTATTTCGCCACCGTCGCGTTTATAATAATCGACATAATATGTTCACTGAACGCGTAAATTGCGCTTTTCCTTTTGACCGTCGCGTCGACGTGGCTGTCGAGAGTCGACGTTCACAGGTGCGGGAACGCGATAATTACCAAAGTCTAATTTGCACACTCGACTATGCAGCGGCGCAAAATTTAAGTAGGATAGTTTTGTAGCTGGTGAAAACTCCCCAAATCCCAAGTAAATTTGCGGTCAATTATCTCTGGCCGGACCCCAAAAGTATAAATTGCTTTATGGTCGAAGCGAGCGGGAGGGCGCAAACGACCCGGTCATATATCACACAACGCTCTCGAAACGCAGCGAAAGAAATTCGCACAACACATGAAGGTCGACCGATTCACCTTTTATTGGGCGCCCGCGCTTTGACAAATTGACAAGTATACACGAACGAACGCGTTTTGCATAAACTCCGCGCTTCGGGCAAACGGGTTGCGAATTTATTGCGTGCGCTTAAAGGAAGACGAGCGGAAATTCAAGGACACATTTGCATACGTACGGATGTCAACAATAAAACCGAGGCGCTGTGCACCAACATTCAAACCGGCGTTACTAATAGGGTTAAATGCATTTCGCCTTCGTCTTCAAACTTCTTCTCGCAATGCTTCAGTTGGCAAAGCTTGCGTGGACGTTGCGGACGTCGCGAAAATCAGTGATTCGTTGCGTAAATCGATTCGTGCGCTGTCGATGTATAATTGGATTAATAAACAATAAGTATGTAAACATAAATTTAGCACACAATGCACAATAAGCAATGATCGCGCCGCGTGGATATTAATGGTCGATCGATCCATCCTGTTACGCACGATTTGCACCACCAACAATACGGCACATAACAAGAAACAAACACACATGGTAACAGCATCATCTAGTGTACTAGTCATGGGCAAAGTTATAAGTTATCAACAACGTAGTAGACTGGTGGTGTGTAATTTGGATCGTCGGCGGGCGGCCATTTCGGATCGCGGCAAAAAGAAGGGTGGTTGTTAAAGTCTCGTTTCATGCGATCGCTGACGCGCTAGCCCGCTAGCGTATAAAAATGCGACCAGATTATGCTAATTTCGCATGCGCATTATACATACATAAACATCTACTTAATGCTGATCGCCGTGAAAAATTGCTCTGCTCCGATGGGTGCGTTCTTCGTCCCTAATGGACAGGTAGTGCCTATGTGCAATAATTTTGTTTTGGTTGTTTTAAATTTATTTTATAATCAAGATGTTCCATTCTTATTACTGGTGGGTCTACTGTTCTTCGGAGAGCAGAGAGCAGAGTAATGAGCGTTCGAAAAACGAGAGACAAGATGCAAGAGCAAGGCAGCATCCCAACATCCCAGCCAGCCGCCTGCGCTGATGATGTAGATGTCGGATTAAACGCGGCGCGGGCTTCGCTATACATTGATATAGATGTAGATGTGGAGTAAAAGGGTTCCGCGCGCCGCGCGCCGGCATTAATTAATCATCGTAATGAAATTATATTTTCCATCAGTGATGGAATACTGGCAAGCAGTAACTTGCCGCGCAAGTGATGAAATCTTGATATTATTTTACTTTCCTACTCACAATAAGTGCGCTAAATCAATTCTAATGATTTATTTAATTTTATCATAATATCCGCCGCTAATCGAAATCTTTCGGATGCGAATTAAAAATGCATCAAACTCGATGAAGCGCTTTAACTCATGCCGCGCGCATCTTGCATCATTTGTATCATCATCATCATCATCAACATCATGATCATCATAAGCTGTAAGCAATAACAAGAAGTGATTCATCGTGCAAAGCCCGAAGGCCGAATTACAATTATATCCACGAATTAAAAAGTCATCAAGCGGTGTCGTGTCGTGTCGGGTGTAATGAAATAATTCCAGCGCCGCACAATACGCGCGATATATTTTTTATCGCCGCATGCTTTGCGGTGATGGCGTCGCCATTTGCTCGCATTTTGTTACAATTTATTTCATTGCCTTCCAACAAAATTCGTCATCAATTTGATGACTTGGGTATTAATTCGCTCCTATTTAGTATCGGTTTAATATAGCAATTTACCTGTTTTTTAAACAACGTTGTGATAGTAACAAGTAACAAATAGATATTTAGTTCCGGTCATCTTTCGAGCGTAGAGCCGGCGATTAAATAATAATTTCGACCCCTTCTCCGCTCTGCATTACGAGTGTCCACCGTGAAAGCCTCGACTTAATTAGATTAAGTGCTGTACACTGGATTACTGCATATAATTTGATTACTTATTACAATTTTGGACCCATTCGACAGCGACGTCCATGATGGTTGGTTTGGTGTATCCGTGACACACAAGTTTCGTTTCAAAGGATCAAGAGATAAAAAAAAAGAAGCGGCTTGCAGCCGGCACGACGGCAAAAAGAAGCAGCACAGCAAGAGAGCGTTGGAGTAGAAATTCAGACACCTCATGCATTATGCATCGGGTCGCGCGCGCGCCCGTGCCCATGCCCAACCGCGGTGTGCGCTCACGAAAACCTATCCGATGGGTTGAAAAAGAAGCAACATGGCCAACAACAAGACAAGATGAAGACGAGGTGGCTCTCTGCAAGGTTGCTGCGGTGTTGCATGTCGAAGGATGCAGGATATCAAACGGAGATGAAGCAGCAAAAGAAGCAAAACACCACACGGCGCGGAGCTTCGTGAGCCCGCGCAGGCGCGCAACGGGAGGCGACACAAGCAGACGTTGATTAAACGTTTCGATCTCGAAAAAATGTACGTTTTATTCACGTATTCTTCCATTCTTCGCATGATGGTCGCTTACGTGCGCGCTCCTTGTCGTTAATACGCGCGTTGTTGCTTCGTTTCGGCAACTGATTTATTTGCCGCATCGCGCGCTTCAAACGAAATAATTTATGCCGCAATCCACGCAAGACGCGAGCCCATTGCTACCTAAACGCTAAATAGCCATCCCATTGCTACTTACTACTTACTATTTAACTTGATCTGGACATGACTCACAATCAGTTGAGTTGAGTATTATAATAAAATCAGTCGTGAAAGATTAGCAATTATTTTCCCGGGGAAGATAAGAATAGTTGGGCGGGGAATTTTTGCCGATGGAATGGAATCAATCAAATATCTAATCTATTCGGAACGCATCGCTTTCGCTCCCATGGGAGAGTTCTCCCAAACGAATCCATCTTAAAAGGGGGCTCGTTGTCGTACAAAAGAAAACGAATGACACCGATTGCATGCGATCGAATACACCCCGAATTCATAGAAACAAACGTTGAAAAATTACCTCCGCCCGATACCGATAGGTAGAGAGAAAAAAATTTAATTGACATGTAACTCGGCGCGGAACCGCGAGTGAATTTGATTGATTCCGTTAAGGAAGTCGGCCATTATTTATTTCGTCCGGCGCTGGAATAATCAAACGGGCAAACGTGGCATCATTGTTGGTATTGTTCGCGCCCGCCTCGGCCGCGAGCCGCGCTCGTTTCGTTGCCAAGGCGTCATGTTATTTATTGATTGATTATTAACTCCATTAAGAATGCAACAATCAACATTGGCATCGACGGAACCATTATTACAATGAGCAATTTTCAACTACGCTCGTAAATTAACGCGCGCCGGCTGGCAGCAGCAGCAGCAGCCATTCCACTTTATAATATATTCATTGATTTCTTTTGATTAAGGGCCAAAGGGGCAGGGCCCCCGGTAGTAGTGTAATCAAATATCGTTCAGTATGGAGCTCATGTATAATGAAAGAGAAAACAACATCAGGGGGTAGGAGGAGGAGGAGGTGTAGGAGGATGGTTTTCTAATGACCGCCCCCGCACCGCGCGTTGTACACGTATTTGTCGTTAAGTAGAATTTTATCGACCATTTTTCCTTGTGGCAGCGCACCCATCATCCATTTTCCGTGTTTCCCAGGCTCACACAACTCTCAGGCTCATTCCGCGCATCCTTATATGGTACGTATTGTGTGTTGGCGAGGACTAAAAAATATACATAATCTCAATGCGCAATGGCTCGGCTCGCGAAAATCTCTCTTGCAGCCGGCGGCGCTCGCACGTTACCAGTTTTTCTTCGCGCGCATCCTCTTCTTCTTCTTTCTCGCGTGGTATTTTTTTGCCCGTTTTTCCGATGGTGATTAGGATGGAATGGTGCGTGCGTACGTATGATATATGCCACGTTGATTTCGCCTTCCCCGAATGGCACGAACGAACGAAAAATTTGCCCGCAAATGAGTCGTAAACAAAAAAGAAAAAGCACCCATCGCCAGCAACAGAAGCGGCTGCTCTCAGCACATACATACACTCACACTGATGCTGATGATGTTGCCGAGGCGTAGAAGAAGAAGAAGAAGAGGAGGAAGAAAATCCATTCGGTGAACGCGTTTCTTATTGATGACGTCCATGTGCAAAGACACAAAGGTCTTATCACTTCGGGGGCGGCGTGGTATGCAATCATGCGCAAGCCGCAAAAAAAATTGATCGCCGATCAATAATGCCGGACGGACGGACCGACGGACGATGCAAA
This sequence comes from Myllaena sp. GC000078, assembly GCA_030264135.1. Lineage (NCBI taxonomy): Eukaryota > Metazoa > Arthropoda > Insecta > Coleoptera > Staphylinidae > Myllaena > Myllaena sp. GC000078. The sequence continues at coordinate 2,174 of JARJDR010005945.1, read as the reverse complement.
GGTGCAGCGATTTCTTCACCGTGTGCCCCGGTTGATAGATAGAGCCGCTGATGAGGGCGATATGTGTGTAACCACGCCAAAGCACCCCCGATGAATTTCTTCTCGCCATCAAGCGCTCCGGCCATTTGCGTCAGTCTATTGAAAATAGAAATGCTTAATGGGTCGGTCCGAGGTCGCGCACACACCATATTACAATCCTTAAGGAAGAAACTAATATCCCGATCATTTTTAATGCCATTGTTCCCGATTTCGGGGCGCTTTCATTAACCGGCGCTCGCGCGCGTTCGCAAAAAAGAATTAAATTTCGGGGCAATAATTTTCGGGTGTGTGCGCGCGTAGATTGATAGCCCGAATGCCACTTCGTTATTACTGATCGATTCGCGTTATTAGTATGGAGTGACAACTGGGTGCGAAACGAATTGCGTCTGTCATTCCTCCTCCCGCCGCGCGATTGATAAATTGCCGAAATAACTACGCAACACACAAACAGCCCTCTCCTCACACCCACGCACGTTTCAATATATGCGTTGTGGAGTGTGGAATTTAATTTCTATTGTTTCACATGGCGCCATCATCCCCCAACACCGTTCTATGTGAGTATTGGCATGCAGGGATGAAACTTTCTGACACAATGGCAAACAAATAAGTTTTGTTTTGAATTTCTGCAAAGGAATTTTTCTCCCGGATGGCGCGGGGTTTGAAGAGAGAGAGTGAGGAAGCGGCATGATGGAGCGTCGTAGTTTCGGGAACGCGGGGGCAGAGAGAAAAAAAAACTGGGAAAAAATTGTGTGCAATGGAAGTCTCGGGATCAAACGCGGCGCGCGGACGAAGGGAGGTGTGCGAGGGGGTGGTGTGTGGGAGGGCGGTTTGAAAAGTTTTCGGCCTCCTGCGGGAAGCGAAAACGCGCCGGAGCATTGATACACGCCCGGTGATGGATGCTGGCGATAATGCCCCGTCGTCAATCCACGTCCGCGGCAACCGGCCTCGAACAATGCCGGATCGAGGCGCGCCACCATCCACCCCCCTCGCGCGCCACCCACACAACCGACCGCGCCGACCGAAATGTAATTCGGCGGTGGATTCGCCATCCTTCCATCCTCCCCCCGGCCGCCGTTGCCGCTCCCGTTGCTCCCGTCGCCCTATTCATCTACTATTCATTTCGCGATCTGGTTTTGTTAGGTATTTACTATTAATGCGCTCGGCAAAAAATTGCTTGGCGCGCGGCTTTGAATTTAAACAAAAAGCCGCTGGTCGCTGCGCCGCCGCCGGTTGATTGGTGATGTGGTGGTGGCAAAGGGCTGGTGAATGCAAACCGGGGGTTGGGGAGCATGATGAGTAGAATTTGATTGATGGGAAAGTTTCCGCTTAATAATAAAAACCGCATTAGATAATATTGGTTAATACTGGGCCAGTGTGAAAAAAAAGCAAGTATAAGTAAATTAAATGATAAATCGTGCGCATTCTCGGGCGTATAATTACATTCTGATTGGACATTCAAATTGGCATTTCGCTCATCACGCGGGCGCGCGCCAGGCACTTGCCGACATCGGATAAATCAAGCTCGACAGCCCGGGGGTGGCGCTGGGCGGCTGCTGCTGCTGCTGCCTGCATGGCTCACTGATCATTTTCATTTCGCGATGCTGAAAGATCCACGCCTCGCCGGTGCCATGCCGTGCCGGGGAATGTGTCGCAATCGTGCGGAAATTCCCAATGTCGTCGGGACGTCGACGTCGAAACCCAAGGCTATTATCCCTGCGGATGCGAAACGTGAATGTGTCGTCGTCGTCGTAGTCGGCCGACGCGACGCCTGCGTGCTGCTGCCTGCCTGGGAGGGTAGAGAGCGGGGTGGTTTGCGATGATCCATCAAGCGCGCACCACCCCACAGCGCCAAACCAACCAACCAACCAACCAACCAACCCTCCTGCTCCTCCATGGGCTTCCATCTTCGTCGCGCATGCCAATCCGGCGACAGTGTTTCCACCCGCCGCGCCATCACCGACGCCTAACAAAAGGCACCCCTGCCGTGCGTTTGCAAGCGGGCAAACGCCCCAACCAGAGAGAGAGAGAGAGAAAGGGGTTGCTGCGCGCGTCGCTTTGACATCGGATCATTTTTCTTCGAGGTGCGTTCCATCATCGCGTCACATCCGCCACCCTAAAACCCAACCCCCCCTTCC
>JARJDR010005938.1:0-15269 GCA_030264135.1 Myllaena sp. GC000078 | reverse complement strand
TTTATTTCCATACACTTTGTAGAAATTGAAGCGACGCTCGCGACGTACCGGATGAAAAGCACAGACGCACAGCGCGGTCAGCCAGATTGAATCACAGCGGGCGCGCATCGCGGAGCTGGAAGCTCGTCACGCGAAGCCTAGGCGAAGAAGAATCGTCCACGAGCAGCAGAAGGAGATTGAGCTAGCTGAGGGGAAGAGCATGCTGGCGCACTCGCGTGCTGCTAACTTCTCAACAATCGTAAGTACATTCATTAATTTTATTTTCATTTGATTTAATAACGATTTGTTTCAGTTAGCAACTGCAGAAAGGGAAGAGCCATAACAAGTGAGGCGAGTGCTGGAGAGTAGCTGTATAAGGGTGTGAGCAGTGCAGCAGCAGGAAGAAGTTGTTGAAGCCAGATTGGGTGGCGCGTTATAATGTCGTTTGTAATTGTAGAACAATTGTTTAATAAATGAACACTTTAATAACTTTCTATTGTAGTTCTTCCTTACCAATGTATTTGCAATGTTTGTTTACATTTGGTGACAGTAGCCTGTGAAGTTAACCAACGCTGGACTCTTCGGTTAAATTCACAGGCATCTATCTTCTCACACTGCTGTGATCCTGGTCCGAAATCTCTGAATTTTCGAAATTTTCGACGCGATTCGAGCAAAATTCACAGCAGCCTGTGAAGTTAACCAACGCTGGACTCTTCGGTTAAATTCACAGGTCTATCTTCTCACACTGCTGTGATCCTGGTCCGAAATCTCGGAATTTTCGAAGTGAATTTTGTTTTCGAATCGCGTCGAAAATTTCAAAAATTCCGAGATTTCGGACCAGGCTCACAGCAGTGCGAGAAGATAGATGCCTGTGAATTTAACCGAAGAGTCCAGCGTTGGTTAACTTCACAGGCTGCTGTGAATTTTGCTCGAATCGCGTTGAAAATTTCGAAAATTCAGAGATTTCGGACCAGGATCACAGCAGTGTGAGAAGATAGAGGCCTGTGAAGTTAACCGAAGAGTCCAGTGTTGGGTAACTTCACAGGCTGCGGCGAATTTTGCTCGAATCGCGTCGAAAATTTCGAAAATTTCCAGATTTCGGACCAGGATCACAGCAGTGCGAGAAGATAAATGCCTGTGAATTTAACCGATGAGTCCAGCGTCGCTTCAATTTCTACAAAGTGTATGGAAATAAAAGCGACCAATTTAACAGTATAACTATAAGCTATGCACTTACTTGATGGCAAATTGGTTCTGCTACACTTCAATGGAGCGGATCGTAGGTGCGTTCTGTTACGCACGACGAGCAGTTCTTGCAGTTCTTCAAGAATATAAAGTGTTTAAAGGAGGCGCATCTCCAACGCACGGACGCACCACGTAGCCCTGCTCTAGGCCGGGACACGGTACCCAGCGCTTTACTGTCGTCGACGCTCACGTACACGAGCGTTCAACAGCATCGTTGCTACTATAAATAATTTAGTCGTATGTAATTGTAGCATAAGTGATCTAATAAATGAAAATTACAGTCAGTATTTCTATGTACATACCTCTTCTCTCCTAATGTATGTTCGTCTGCATGGCGAGACGTCGACGAAGAAGTTCCAGGCCGGCTATTTCCCGTTCTTGATGGTGAACCGCATGAGCCGACATATGATGCATTCTGAAAGCAACCAAGTGTGTAAGTACAATGTCCTGTTCTCCTGGTGTATCGAAACTTACCAAAAATGCACGTGGATGTGAATCTGATGGTACGTGTCCTGGTCGTCCTGGTACTGGTCGCGTCTCGTAGTGCTGGCGCACTGTGGCCCAGTAGTCTTGGCGCTCGCTATTCATCGGCAGGTAGCCTTGGAGCAGCTTCCAGACGGTGGGACGCAGCCAGCCGGCACGCCCGACCAGCTGAGCTTGCATCGTTCACCCAGCGTTGGCGCACCGGCGAACAGCGTCTTCAACTTCTCGCAGTTGGTGCAATGACTATCGATCACATTCAGCGCAGCAGACTGAGAGACTTTCTTCGAGATGCGCTATAACATCCAGTTAAAAGGAGCACACCGACCCTCCAACCATCACACACGCTGCTTACCTCCCCGGCGCAGTCTTGCATGCTGTTCTTCTTCCAAAGTGACGCCGCCATAGATGATCAAGATAGCGATGACGACGACGATGTTGTGGTCGTGGTGGACTTTTCAATCCTACCGAGACGCACCGCAGTTCAGACCGCCATTGTGCGTCAGCGAAGCCGGTGTATGCTCTCCGGGAACGATGTTCCTGGTGTATGTGGCATCCGTCGGCGAAGAGGTGGACAGAGGCGACAGAAGTGGATGGATGGAATCCAATCAGATGGGATGCTGCGTTTAGATGAAAATTACTTCTACGGCCGGAAAGTTTATATGTGACTTTGAGGCAGCAAAATAGTTCCCCGTCACGTCCGCTTGCGGCGCTAGTGCATGCCTCTCTCACTCGCACAGTGTTACCGTCTTTGTCCGACATGAACGCGTCTTATGAGCGACGATTTGGTCGCGATAGGCCGCAACTGCCGCCATTTGATATCAATTCCAGTGAATCTCAACTCGGCACTTTTGGATGCCGCAAAATCCTTAAAATGTGCTGTAAAATTTCAAGTTATATAATTAATCAGACAATATATCTCAGGGGACATCTTTACTTTGTGTATCGCCTAATTTGGAAGCGGCAAAATATGCCGCAACAAAAAAAAAGGTTGGGAATGACTGCTTTACCTTGGCGACGACAGCTCCTCTCCGCGGACGTGCGCGGAACAGTAGGTCCAATTGGTTAGCATTGACTTTCCTCGATTTCCTCCAGTTTGTACGGTTTGGAGAAGACGCGCGGCTGCGAGAAGTCGCCGGGGTCGATGTGCTTGATATCACCGGCGCAGTGCATGACGGTGGTGAGCGCCTGCGGCGCCTGCCTTGGCATGTGGGCACCCCCCCGGACAGGAGAAGTTGTTCGGCGCGTCGCCCTGGTTTTGCATACAAGTGTGCTACTAAATAAACAACCATAAAGAACTGCACCGCAATAATGTTACCTACATGTAATGTACAATAATCGATTAAATTAAATCCGATAAATTAATCTAAATCTTCACTCTCACTGGCTGCCCCAGGCTGCCCCATTACAGTACTATGTATATTATATTTTACCATATTATATCAATGAAATATATTTCCAGTGTTTAGTAGATATTATGTGATAAGTTGATGAAACTATACAATTAAAGTCAAACGAATAAAAATTCTACAAAACTAATTTGTATGCAATGCCAAAATCACGGATAGATTGGAGTGATGCAATTAAATAACCAGAAAAATTTGTCAGACATTAATCAGTAGTCCTGCGACAAACAATAATAAACAAGGTGGACCCTTTAACCAGCGAGACAAAACAATGTCGTGAAACAAAACACGTACAAAAATATTACTGCAAAAGTCTGCAGCAAAACAAATACAATTTTTTGAATAATAAGAAATAAAAATCATTGCTAACTGACGCCATATCGCGATTTAATCGTCTTCTCTATCTGCAGCTTCATCCTTTGCGTTGGGCGGCGAACGACTTCGTGACTTGCTGTGCTCCTTGCTCTCGGATCTGGAGCGAGATCTGCAACGAACAAGACGTTTTTAGCATACGACACAAAACCTCCTCACAATTAGTACCTTTCATGTTTCTCATTGGATGCAGAGCGCGACTTGGAGTGCATCGAACGGGAGCGCGATCTTGAGTGCTTTGATCGTGACCGCGAACGAGACTTGGACATCTCCCGTTTACTGGAAACATAGACAACAAAAGCACTTTGCTACAACACACTGCGACTCATCCACAACGATCGCTGTGTACTTACGCAGAAGGCGATAGGGACTTGGAGCGTGCAACCGACTTGCTCTTGGAACGAGCACCACCGCCGCCGCCACCGCCAGCAGCCGGAGAGCGAGAACGGCTGCGCGAATGCGATCGGCTGCGACTATGCGAGCGCGAATGTGATCGCGACCGTGAGCGTCGCCGTGAACGGGAGCGGGAACGACTGCGGCTGCTCGATGAACGCGAGCGCCGGCCACCTCCGCCGCCGCCTCCAGGACCGCCACGCCGCCGATCCTCCACCAGACGAATACGGCGGCCGTTCAATTCGGCGTCGTCCAACTTCTCGATGGCGTTCTTCATGTCGCTATGGCTCGCAAACTCTACAACCCTGCAAAGACATTACCATCGTCAATCACACGCTGCATACAATCGTAATTGAGTGTGCAACTCACCCTTCGTTACGATGTTGTTTATGCGCATCAGCGTAGGTGACTTCGCCCGCTTGACGCATAAAATCTTTCAAATCCTACACGCAAAACAAGGCGTATTAGTTCCACATACATACATCGGATGTGACTAAAATAATTTGTAATTGAAACCAAATATAAGAGCTACATCTATCATTTTCACAACATACTGATTTGGAATTTTTGCGCGAAACAGTGAAACTTTACCACCGAGAAATCAAATAAAACAAATGGGCAAATCCTACCACACTTAACATTAAAAGCGAAATATGCGCATTTCAAGTGCAACTCACACATTAAACGTGTGTGACGTGTAGAAATCATAATCGAATGAAATTATTTCAATCGGCGTGTAAAGTTTCACGGCAGTCGTCTCTATCTGAATAGGTGTGTACAAGTATTATTATTATTATTTCTTCTATGAAGTAATTGCTTGTGATACAATTTCATAGCATTACTCCATACAAGCTTTATGATGTGTTTGTGTTATTCTTGTGACTTGATAGAAAAATGTGCGTGAAACTTGATGCTTTATGAAAGTTCCAACTTCGTTGCGATTCTTCACATATAGCAACTTAGCTAATGTTCTATTCGCAACGAAGTTAACACTATCATGCATTCTGATACTGAGAATTCGATTCGCAATCATTCATCAGTCAATACTTAAATTATACAAAATATAGAAATAGAGGTAGTTGTATTTTGACAATATGTAAACGTATGATTCACAATATATTGCGCGTCATGCTAAGGTATTACCTGAGACACGAGCAACCAATGGGGCGGTAGAATTAGACATGAACGGGTACTCGATCGACCTCACACTTTGGCCATACTCTGATCTCATTGAATGACTGACATATTGAGCCCTACGGTACGGTACGTGTACGTCACACTCTCCAAGGGAATGGGAGCTCTCTTTGCAAAAAATCACTTTTATTTTATTCATGTGTATACGTTCATAATCACTGTAGTCATCATTAATTACGTAAAAAATTCGAATTGCATACGTTGGCAATGTAAATTGGTATGGAATATGGTTAAACAAATAAAGAGAAAATAAACAACAACAAAAAAAGATAAGAAAAATTAAAAATGTTTGTTACGATCGAATGTCGGTGGAGAGCGACATCGATTCAAAATCGCGCGGCATGCAATCGAAATTTTGCTAACATTACTTTCGGTTTTTTTTTTGCAATTTCAAAAGCAGCAACGCGATAAGAGAAACAAAAATACACGTGGCTATTTGAATACCGTAAGATCAAAGTTATAAAAAAGTTAAGGAAAACAAATCTAGGGATGAAAAGAAAAATGAAAGTAAATTATTGTCAAGAACATTCTCGGGAAGAGAGTAGTTCTCTCGTCCGTGTGTAACATCCAACTATGGACCACCTGCTCGCATCGTGGGATCAGCCATCAAGCTATCGGTATGCCGGCGACCCCATTTCGTTCGCGCATTGGAATTGGAATTGGTTTTCGGAGTGGAACTGATCTGCAGCGGTCGGGGAGAAGAAGTCGTGCGTACCCTTCTGCTAGCTCGCTCTCTGGCTCACATCTTGGACCCGCACCGGCTCGCATTCGCTCTCAAGTGATTTTGCCGGGACTCGGACACCTTTTGCGCGCATCGACGATATGGACAAATGGTAATGCGGTTGTGTGAGGTGTGCGCAGCGAGAGACTCGGTGGTCCACAACCGCCGCACAACATTGCGCGCATCGTGGATGCAAACCGCATCAGGGGGGCGCCGTCGCTTTCAATTGCTCGCTCTCGCCAATCTCTCGCATTGCTCTCACAGCTTCCGTTTCGTCCGTCACAATAAGCTAATGTTATGACACAGGTGTGATGGGGGTGTGGAGGCGAAGAGAAAGGAATTGTTGCGGAATGCGGAAGGAAGAATGCTCGGGAGCTAGAGTGCCCGATAAAGAAAGAGTTTTTGGATATAGGATATGGCATGCAAAACGGGAGAATTTCGTACGCGAATAATGCGGGCGGCGGTATCAATCACAAACTCACCTGCCAACTGACGCGACTGGATAAGTTCTCGACGACGAGGCGATATTCTGTGCGCGTCGGCGGGCCGTATCTAATACAAACGATAACTATTTTAGTAAACTTAATAATGCAAACACAGACATAGCAGTTAATTAAAATTGGCATCAGAAAAGGTATGATGGCTTCATAGGGTAATCAGACCCGAAAGATGGTAAAACATCATGTACACAAATAAATGAAATCCTGAATAAATGTGAAAAATTACTTACTTATCACGACTCCGTCCGCGTGTCGGTCCAAAGCCGCGTCCACTTCCGCGCCACTGGTCCGAGCCGCGAGGTGTGCCGCGTGCCCGTTCCACAGAGACTCTATAAAATTCCATACAATTGTTTAGCCCAATCGAACCTCAACACTATGAAGAAATTCTACCTTTCACCAAGAAGTTCCTTGCCATTCAGTTCATACACTGCATCATCAGCATCTCTATAATCATCAAACTCCTGTAAAGAAATAAACAATATTCACTATTAGGATATGTAGTAATTTCAACATAAAATTTGTAAATCGTATAACATTATCAGTGATTGGAGTTGGCATCAGTAAAAGAAATCAGCCCCGAAAGATGGTAAAACATCATGTAGAATACGTCTAGCAACACAGGGCCTGTAGGATGTAAACTCACCACAAAAGCAAAGCCGTTCTTCATCGCCACCTCCTTGATCCGTCCATACTTGCGGAAGAACTTCTCAATGTCCCGCTCGCGTACCTTGTACGTGAGCCCGCCGACGAATACCCGCGTGCACATCTTCATCAGTAGGCTGCAATAATATAAAATGCTTGAAATCGATCATCTCTCAATGCGATAAACATGCGTTCAGTTGTGATAAGGGCAAATCACACCAGATAACAGCTTCGCTTCCGTTGTGCCCCTCGTTATTACATAATCGTATTAATTTGTACGAGAAATCACAAGAGATATCTCGAAAATTGAAACGAATGCACGTGGTCAATTATTACAAGAATTACGCAATGAAATCCACCAATACAGCATTTTCCTTGCGGATTTGGTCGACGCGTTACTTTCTAATAATAACACGTTATTTTATGGGGCAATGTATTTACGCATGAAGCGAATTGAATGCATAACGTGGCTGACGGGTCACGGGGCAACGCTTACCTGTTGGGCCGCACAAATGCTGCCGCTGGGATGGAATTAGAGACTCACTATGCTCAGTTCCCAAGAACAGAAGGCCCGGGCTCTGGGTGTATTTCTTCACAGAAGCGTCGGTGATTTCGAGGAAGAATCGGGCGCAACGCGTGCTCCACAGCGAGACGGCACCGCAGCAATGGCTGGAACGCGGCCGGATGACCGCAATGATGGCAGAGCGCGGTGTGATTGAAGCGCCCTCCTCACAGTGGCGCTGCCATCGGGAAGCGGCAAATTTAAACAATGAACGGCCCCACCAATTTGGAAAAAGAAACAAAAGTTTTATTACATTTCGCTGATAATATCGCTTAGGAAAATAGTGCGCACCGACAAAAGTGATGCGCTCGAAACCGTCTCTTTCTTTTCTCTTTCTTCATACAGCTGCCGAAATCAGTGCAAAAGATAATCCTTGTAATTCTTCAGCGTCTTCAGCTGCTTCTTAAACTGCTTGACTAAATCTAACGGTTGAACTAGTATCGAGATATCACGACCGACGGCGTTGAGTCGGTCCTTCACTTGGTGGTCCTTGCAGAACAGGTTCAGCGGGCGTCCGTTGATCTCGGTGAGTACCCAGTTGGTGGTGCCGGCGGCGTCGCAGGTGGCGGGTGCGCGCGCGGTGAGACCGTGGCGAGCCGCCAGCCCGTCGGGCAGTACGTCGGCGATGACGGCGGTGCCCGCCTCGGGCGCAATGCCCAGCGGTTGCCCATCGGCGTCGCGGTGGATCACCAGCACGCGACCGTGCGGCACGCGCTGCACCACCACGTGCACGTGCTGCTGCTGCTGCTGCTGTGGTTGGCGGCGTAGCACACGCTGCACATCGCCCGTGTTGCGCATGGTGCAACCGTCGATAGAGAGCAGTTGATCGCCAATGTGCAGTACATTGTAGAGCATTGGATTCTCCTTCATCTTCCACCCGCACACCCACACCGCAGCGTAGGCGTCCACGAAGGCGATGCAGTTGGTGCAGTCCTTGCGCCGCAGCCGCAGCCGTACACCGCCCGGATGCTCGATCTCCTTCTGCAGCTGCATCACTTGGTGTTCGCGCAGCGTGAGGTAGGGTTCGGTGGGGCGCGTTGCTGGCGGTGGCTGTTGCTGCTGCTGCTGTGCGAGGTACTGCAGATTGGACGGACCGGGTGACGCCGCCGGCGCGGTGAACAGCGGTTCATACCCATTGGCGGCGGCGGTGGTAGTAGCGAGGGAGACAACAGCGTTGTCCGGCGTCGCGTCGGCGAGCTGCTCAAAGTTAAAGACATTCTCGTTGTGCTCGAGGGCACGCGGCGTCGGCCGGCGATTGTGATTCACCGGCTCAACGCCCGGCGGTAACGCGGGCGGTACTTCGGGTGGCGGCGGCAGTGGTGATGTGGGATCGCGCGTGGGCAGCAGCGGCGTGCCGCAGCGCCCCTCCGGCGCCTTCGTGTAGAGGTTCTCCTTGGGCGTGAGGATCTTCAGCTCCTGCAGCTTGCCGCGCAGGCTCTCCACCCAATCGAGCATCGCGTCCCACGTGGGCGCCGCCAGCCGCACCACCTCGCTGGCGAGCGTAATCACAAACTCATAATCCTGGTCGTGCGCGCAGATCGTCGGCGAGACATGGCGCGCCGTATTGAGGCACGTGTGCCAGAGCGGCTTGTGCAGCACCGCCGAGAGGTTGTCGAAGTAGAACTCCAGGTAGGCGGCGGTGTCATCGTGCACGCAGAACACAGCCCACACTTGCTGTTTCTTGGGCTAGAAATTCACCATGTCCATTCAACACGATCCCATGCGTATGTACAATGTACATTGACGGCAATTACGAGCAATTAACCCGATTAACTCTGGCAATTGGTGTGACTTACACGCTTGGAATCGCTGGCGCCCTTGTTGATGCGTTTCAGCCATGTGCTCTTGTGGATCTCACGAAACAAGGGGTTGTCGAAGGGTCGGCCGCTGTCTAACACGTTGGTGGTTGATGTGGTGTGGAGAGAGTTGGCACGCTCCCTCGTCGCCTGCTGCAGTTGCTGCTGGTGCTCGGCCATGGCGTCGTTCGCACGTTGCTCTTCGGCAGAGGCGCATTTTCTCTGCAATGCTTACGGTTACGCGGGGCGCGGATGCATCGCGTGTGGGAGGCCGCGTCGTCGTGACGACACCGAGGACGGAATGATAAATAAACACGGGAGGCGGCGATCCAGTGGTGCGGCGCGCAAGTGAGAGCCAATTCGTTATGCTCTTATAAACGCACTACAATGCTCAACGCGCGCGCACACTGTAAGTGCTGGAAGTTTGCACAACACAATCACAGTGCGTAACTTGAATAAAAACGTGCTAACCTTCTGTATGCACGTCTGATAGGTCTGTTAGTGTCGGCAACCAGCATAGCAATGAATGGAATGCAATGGAGGAAGCGCCATAGTAAAAGGGTTGAAGGCATGCACTTGTCCCTCCCGTGCACCTGTCGTTGCGTTGGCGCCAGCTCATTACGTAACTGCAAAATAATATGTTTTTGACGATAACTTCCTCATTTCGCAATGGATTTTGATGGGGAAAAAACTAAACTAATCCACAAATTCACGCGCATCTTATATTACCAACTTGCATAAATTCAACATGCCTATCTATATTTAATTCCTGTTAGCTTGTTAGTTAGCAAGTGAATGAACAATAGCCTCTAATGAATTACGAATTAATTGCGATAGTTAGCATTAGCATGTTGATAAAGTGGTTTTTTTTCACACCACAAATACGTTTTGCGAGTGTGAAACTTAATTGAATATAATTCAGCAAACTAGTTTAAATGGTCTATTAATTAGTGAGCAATTAATTACACATGCATCACTTCTAGCTTCTACATACTAGTAGTATGGTATGTAGTACTAAACGTTGAATAGCTAATTATTTGTTGATTTTCTAAAATTTCGCTGCGGCAGTCGAAAAACGCAACGTAAGCACCTTACTTATAAAACGCGCATGCTGACGGGAGAAAGAATGTAAGATTCGCGCGAGCGTAACGAACACTGCATGCTGATAATGCAAATGTTATAATTAGCGAAAGAAATGCGCTATTCGACACGATTTCGTGTTGTATTTAGTTATTCGAATCGGTCAACTGTGAATGCGAATCAAATCAACAACAAAAAAATCGGCACGTATATTTAACCCAGTTTTGTAGTACTTACTAATATTTGAATATTTAATTCTATGCTTATTTCCGATTGAATTGAAAGCGGGCGTAAGTAAATATATGCAAAAAAAAAAAAAAGATTCGCGGCAAAATAGCAATTCAAATCCAACGCAAATACGTTTATAATAACATTGAAAGTGACGAAACGAAAGTGAAATGGAAGAAATCAGCGAATGGCGCGCAGAAACAAATAAATGTCGCTTTGCTAGATCCATAATAAAAATTCCGTTTTTCCTTTTATCTACTTTCAAACCGTGTGTAAGTGTGAGTGGTTATTGTTTATCGTGCATTGTTACTTTTGTCCTTCCTTGCTTGCTTCCCACGCATAGTTTTATCATCGCGCAGTCAAACTGTAATCGAAATGCAGTGTAGCATCAATCATGCCACGAAATATACCAAAGTAATAAAAAGATGCGCATAACTTCCTTCTTGTCATTATGTACTATAAGTTACAACATAACTAACTACTTAACAATAACTAAACATTATTGTTTAATTGTCGCTTTCGTATTACATTACAACATGCACATTAGATCATCAAACCCGAAAATAATTTGCAAACAATCTCCTCTTCCGCGCTTCTGCCAAAGTCTATTCACTCTTCGTGCACTTGCTAACTAAACTCCCCGAAGACAGGACGACAGAACGCATGCGTGCGTGCGCGCCGCCTCCGCAATCGTTATCGAGCGCCGTTGCGCGCTTTGTATGTGTGCCACCCACGCCGCCGACGTCGATAACGCCACCACTCGCAATGCACACACAGCAGGTGGATCGACATACATTTCGCCAAACAACTTGCACAGCGCGCCATATGTGATAGCGCAGCACAGCGCGTCGCAACACGCACACACGATATGGCAGCTACGAATCCTAACTAACACGTGTGTGCGATTTCTAATTACCATTCGCTACTAAACTACAACTAAACTCGAAAAAAACTGTGCGAATTTTAGCATTAAATGTGTTCATTTGGGTGAAGAAACTAACAGTGATCAAAATGTTGAGTGAGTACAATGGTGGAGAGTACTTGGACGAGGAGCATCCGGCCGGTAAGCGTTGGGATCCGTTGGGCGCCCCCAATGACGACGACGCCGGCCTCCAAGATACGGACACTGAGAGGAAGCTGAGGGCTTGCGATGCCGCCGCGACGGATTGCGCCGATTATCATACGTGGTGAGTAGTACTCACATATTGATTACGCCCCCGCAATCCCCGCGTTTCGCTAGTTATTGATATGCCATTTACGTCAATGCGGATTGGATTAAAATCGGTTTGCCATTACATCCGAATTTAATGCAACGAATGCATTTTTATCGTTGTTTTTGTAATGCACCCGACTTATCAGTTTGGTTTTGTTTGATCACAAAAAACTCAACTCTACGCTACTCAACGCTATCACATCAATCCGTAAAATGGTTAAAAACCTATTTTTAGAAATAGATATTTATGCAAAAAAAAACTCACATACCCATCGACGCCGCCACGTAACACTTGACGCTCCACTCAATTCCAGTGTGCACCTGGAGAAATACCGGCACCTCGAAGAAGAACAAGACCTCCTCAGCTCATCCCTCTTCGCACTCACCACCCACTTCGCCCAAGTGCAACTCCGCCTGCGGCAGATCGTCGAAGCCAAGCCGGACGACAAAGAGCAGCTGTTGCAGAGCCTCGAAGAGTTTGCGTTTCGCGGCATACCGGACATCGCATCCGTGCGCGAGTCGGACGCGGCGTCGCTCAGCGAAGCGGTGACCATGCGGTGCGCGCAGCAGATCGAACTGATCAGCAAGCTGAAGGAGCAGCTGCACGAGCTGGAGCAGTACGCGTTCGAGAGTGGGCATGCGGGCGTGCCGCAGAACGTCATCCTCGAGCGGCAGCGCGTCATCCTCGCCGAGCTCAAAGAGCGCATGAATCTGGAGCTGGACGAGGAGCAGTGCCACCAACTAACGCCCGACGCGGTGCGCCAGCAGGTGGACGTGGCGCTCGGTCAATTCGTCAGTCCATTAAAGATGAAGGAGCATCTTGTCGCGCAGCTCAAGACCCAGGTGGCCGATTTGGAGCGCTTCATCGACTATCTGCAAGCGGCCGAGAGCGGCGGCAATAAGTGTGCGTGCGGGTGCGCAATGCACTCGGTGGCGAAGAACTGCGGCAAGGCGGACACGGCGGGGATTGTACAGCGCACCGCTGAGATTCTGCAGATGTTTGCGCTAATGCAACTACGTGGCGGTGGTGCGAATGGCGGAGGTGGCAAGCCCCGTTTTAAGAAGAACAATCTGAAAACTTCCATGAAGATCAATCATTATGGGTAACTCTACCTCCTTGTTTTGCTCCTTGTCTTTCTAAGTTTTTTTGGTTTACAACAGCGACTTACGAGCGAGGTTGGAATTGGCAATCGCACGCGTTGTCGAACTGGTGCAAATCACGCCCGATGCGCATCCTTATTGCAACGAGGGCGACTACAGCAGTGATAGCGAATCGCCGACGGTCCTCTGCAACGTGCAGGTGACGACAGCCGTTCGCAAACTGCTCGCGCCGAGCATACGCGATCTTATTCAACATGGCAGTTATGGTGGAGGCGCCGGTGGTGGCAATGGCGGCAGCGTGGTGCCATTCATGGGATGTTTTACATCGCGGCGGTTGTCCGGCGGCGGTGATGAGTCCAACGTGCATGTATGGGAACTCATACTCGAATACTACGAGCTGAAGCACGGCGACAGTTTTAATGCAACGCCGGCGCGGAAGCTGTCGCAGAGCTTCAACCTGGATCTGGCGGGCGCGTCGGCGCATTCCAATAAGCAGAGCATGCTGAGCGCAATTGGTGGAATTATCTCAACGCACGCGCCTTACAAGCGGAGTTTTGATTCGCATTTCAAGGCGTTTGTTTGTGCCGCTCTCAAGTAAGTCGTTTGTGTTTTCGCCGTTTTAACCATTTCAATTGAACAATTTTTGCAGTGCTAACAAATTGGTGACGTGGCTGAGCCTAATTTTCCAATGCAAACAGTTAATCAACTCGTATTACCTTCCGTGGAGTTATGTGATGAAAACTGGTTGGTAACTAGGTGGGTGGTTTGATAAAGACAACGTTTGCAATGTGGTGTTTTGTAGGTTTTCAGGACGCGCTGCAAAGCTTGGACGCGCTCAGCAAGTATAGCTTTGATTTGCCGGTGGATTTGGCAGTGCGACAATTTCAAAATATCAAAGACGTCTTTACGTAATGCATTCCCGGTTTGGCCGTTATTTACCTACTCAACGATTCGAATTTTGAATTTCGACGGGAGGTTAAGTGCATACTTCTTTTTCGTTTCAAAAAAGGAATCCGATTACTCATTGTATAATGAATGTACTATAAATATATCAGCTAAAAAGACTTATAGCAAGTATCGTTGTTAAATATATACACATAATAAATTAATTATACATTAAGCAAATGCTACCGAATTGATTTTTTGTTTTATTTTCATTGATGCAAACTGATGCAAACGCAATGAAATCATACGTATTAAAAACATCTCAACAATCTAAACAAATCCCTGATTGCAACACAAACGGACGGTCACAATGTTACCTTTTAATTACTCTTCACTTTCTCCTTCCGGTCCCCAACGGCACTGGAGACGGGGGCGGGAGTGGCAGAAGGCAACCGAATCACCTCGGTGAAGAGCAGCGTGCCCACAAACACCAGCGTCGTGCCAAACCAATGCCCCAGCGTGAACGGATTCTTAAAGTACACGATGGAGAAGATCAGCGAGAGGAACTTGCGCAGCGTGATGACCAGCGTGACCGTCAGCGACGTGCACTCGGTGGTCAGCACATACACGCTGCTAATACACATGTACTGCGTGACTACGTTGCCCAACATGTACACCACCAGCAGCGGCACGCCGACATGCAGCACTGGCAACGAATACTCCTCGCTCGTTACCATCACGCCATAGTGCTCGCTAATGCTCTGCCCGTAGAGAATAAACAATGGCAACGACAGCATGTGCTAGAATAATAAGAATTAAACCGCTAGATACAGGTCTCTAGGTCTGAAGTTGATTACTGTATAGTAAAGCGCTTCCTCCGGATATTTCCCATGTTGTTTGTAAAGGGTTTCCTGGAAGATCCCCATACGTGCGGAGAGTAACAGGGCGGCGGTGAGGATGATGATGCCGACCACCCACCAGAAGAAGTCATCACCAGCAGTGGATGCAGTGGATGCTTCGGGTGTTGCAGCAGAATCATCGCAGTTCTTACAGGCAGCTTGCTGGTTGCCCGAGATGAACGTGCAGATGATGATGCCGGCGGTGATCATCGCCACGGAGAGGAATTTCGAAAAGGTGTACTTGCGCTTCAATATCCATATGCCCATGATCATATTCGCAATCAGCGAACCCTGTTTTATAATTTATGGGCAATGGGTAAGTAATCAATTTATATTGACGCGCCGATAAGGTCAGAAAATAACAAGCGCGTTAAAATGCAAATCGCCGCCGCCAATAATCGTAAAATTATTTATTCGAAATAATAAAAAAAGAGTAATGGCAAATAAAGTAGATCAAAAGTATTTCAAGGAAACACCACTTAGTACTCACCGCTCGGAAGATCATATGCAGAGGCACGGGAATATTAAAACTAAACGCCCAATTGTTAAAGACGCTGGTGATGAAGAAAAAGA
>JARJDR010005935.1:0-27459 GCA_030264135.1 Myllaena sp. GC000078 | reverse complement strand
TGAGATGAAGGAGATGGTGGAGCAAATTGTGCAGTTGAACGAGGCGGATTTCGAAAGGGTGCGCATGTATGATAACTCCATTAAGAAGAAGATTGGGGAGTTGATTGAGAAGGTGACACGACCGACGCCCCCATCTACCACACCAACACCACCGCCATCTCAGGGTCCTCTGGTGAAGACTGAAGAGGTGTTTAAGAAACCCGTGGCGAAATCACTCGAAAATGATCGCTCCAGGTCAAAGTCTTCCTATAATGAGAAAGAAAAGTAAAAGGAGAAGAAAGAAAACAACCCACGTGCACGCACCACCGACAGTTCATCGCGTTCACAAAAATAATTTCAACTTACATCCCATTGGTGTGCGCGTACGGTCGCATATGAAACATGTTTTCTTTAAATAAAATGAATTTTCTGTCACTGTCTCTACTGCAGGCGCACATGCAGTTGTGCTCTAATTGCCCATCGTTTATCTAACATGATCATTGAGGGTGCTGACAGCGAAGGATGATAGAAAGAGGGGAGAAGGTGTACCGTTGCCGACAGCACGCCGAGCGTCGGACGTCGCGTGCCGCTGCACGCATGCACGTGTGCCCCAATTCTAAACGATGGACCATTTAATGTAGAGCACACCTGCATCTGCACCTGCCGATGTTCTCCCCTTCGGAAGAGCATTCACTCATTGGTCGACTGCTCACGTTGACTCCGCTGGTCCACGTGGACCACCATAGTTTTAAACAGTGTAAAGCAAACATTTTACATGGTAGCCCACGTTGATTAGCGAACCGTTTCGCCCAATCAGAGCACGTGCTATAAGCACGTGCTATAAGCACGTGCTATAAAGTTATAAACTCGGGAACGAATGAATGGATTTCGATCGGGTTTTTAGCATTCGGTTGGTCATAACTGCTCATTCCCACCCGTGTACGAATATTTAGTAAGAGTGAGAGTGTCACGCAAGACAACCGCTACAGATTTGGATGCACGCAAATAAATATCGGCAAGCCCTCTCTCTTCATTTGTATTACGCGCATTCTCTATGCCCGCAGTATTTGGCCTACTTTGCGTCGCGCAGCCGCGCTCGAACGCACCGACGCGACGCCGACGAGCCGAACGAATGAGACGGATGATACTGGATGGTTACCCATCGATTGCGCTAAGGTGGGGGCATGTTACATGTAATCATAACACAAACTGTGCTTGAAGTACTCGTACGACTCGTACGTACACGCGTCACACATCGCAATGCGCGGCGTAAAAGTAGGGCTTCGTGGTTTTGTTTTGATGCGACGAGACGCTCGCACGGCGAACGCGAACGCCTGACAGTTGCTGGCAGTCGTCCGCTCGCGCTCGGTGTTCGCGCCCGCGCCCGCCCGTGCATAATGCGCATCGCACACTAAATTCCACGAAATGGCATTCAATTGGAACTTGTTGCACGTGGCATTCGCCCTTGCGCTCGCTGCCCAACTCGTCAGCGGCGGTGATGGTGGCGAGAGTTGTTACCAGAATTCGCCGTGCGAGTGCGTCTTCTCCGATGGCACCAGCATTAATCTGTCGAATTTATTTGCGTCGACCGCGAAAAACGGATCAATCTACCTCACCGACACGCAGGACAACTACACGGTGTTTTACCACGGCTGTCTGGATGTCGTATTCAACATCACGCGCGAGAACATCTCCGAGGAGTTCTGCCGCGAACCGTCCACGGTGCGCATTTGCTTGCCAATGTTTGCCATCGCACGTGCACCGAAGGCATTTCAAAAGTTTGCCCGCAGATATGTGTCTACAATATGGCCACGCGCGCCGTGGACTCAATCGCCGTCGCCAAAGACGGCCACTTCAAAGTGGCCGAAAGTCCCAACATGCACGTGCTGTCGTACAGCAATCTCGCCAATTTGACTAGCGTGGTGCTGGTGTGCACGCCCGATTTCAACGAGGACAAAATCGTCGTGCACAATGTCACCGACATCGCCAACGGCGGCAAGCAATACGTACGTGTCGTGCGCGTGTATACGCGTGCGTTCTAATGTGTAATTTTGCAGCGCCTCGAACTGTTTTCGAGGCACGCATGCCGCACGACCTTGCCGAACATCCTCAGCACCGGCACCAAATTGCTTCTGATGTTCGTCGGCTTCGTGTGCGTTTACTTCGTCGGCGGCGCCTGCCTCCAGTATTTCCTGGTAGGCGCGCGCGGTCGCGAGATCATTCCGAACATCGGCTTCTGGATGAGCCTGCCCGGCCTAGTGAAGGTGCGCACGTGCCAATTACCACCCAACGCGCGGCTGCATTTTGTTTGGCAATGTTTTTGTTGTTTTGTTTTATTTTCGATTGCATAGGATGGCGCTGTTTTTCTATTGAGCGGCTGCAGCACGCGACTGGTGACGACCGCCGAGACGTATGACCAAATTTAAGCGCAGCTCTTCGCACATGTTCGTGGACGTGCAATTTTGCTGGTAATTTTTGGTAACTATGCTGGGAGGACGTAATGCGACTATACAACCATACAATATACCTAACACACGTGCACTATTAAGCCGACATTCCATCGATATATGTACACACATATCTTATCTATTGAGTGTGCGAACGTGCCGTCGTGTCGGTAGCGCACGGTAGTTAGCATTCGACGGATATACGTTAAAGTCTCTAATTCACGGTTAAGTGGTTGGACTCTCTCATTCGCAATGGCACGGTCATATTTCTATTTGTTTTTTAGGAGCGCATAGTTTTAATTTTTTATTTTTGACTCGTTTTACTCGAATGTGTGCGTTGCCTTCCATCGACACCAACCGCCTACCGTAATCTACGAATATTTCTTACTTCCACCACAGCAAAACGCTTATCGATGTATAAATTGTGAATATACCTAATTGATATTGTATGTTTGATGAACATATTGTTATTATGTACTTAGCTTTTGTTAGCATTCTGGGAAACATTTACGAAAATAAATACATCTTATTTTTGTAAAACAATATCCCGCGACGTGGTTATTTCAATAATAACACCGAACACACCGAACAAAATATTGACGCTAAATATAAATATCGTCGAATGCATGCTTTGTCACGCATTTCTCTTCGTGTAATGCACGCTTTGCGATCGCCGGATATCCTTCCGAATGTAACGCATGCTTCTGGTCGGCGTATGTCGAATTGTTAATTGCATTACTCGCCGACTCGGTGCTTTTGTCGCGTAATCCAAAGCATATTTTGAATAATTGGTGGACCATGCTAATCAGTCCCAGTACGGACACGCCGAGCATGAAGCCAAGCGAGCCGCCCAGGTCAGATAGGAAGAGAGACCAGTCGTAGACGGCGACCTCCTCGATGACGGTCACCAAATTCGATAGATAGTAGAGCGTGAGCGCGCTCTGGTCGTGATAATCGTAGCGGTTGCGTTCGTCGACGTACGGCAGATAGATCGTTAAGTTGCATGCGTGCGTACAATCGCATTTGCCGCGATCATCTCGCCTACAATATAATATTGCTCATTACGCCAATCACACATGCATGACAAGCAAAACGAAAAAGAAAAATGAGTTTTGCGCTTGTATGAATTTTGTATTATCACCTAACATATATTAATATTTAATACCGACGCGTTTGATAACCAACCGCATGACAATGAAGTAATTTTGGTATTGCAAACGTTGGAATAATGTTTGTGTTCGTACGCATTATCTACCAGTTATCGCAATTCTATGCAGCTCAAAAAAAGTGGTTACATAACACGTACGTAGACTATTTTACCTGTATTTGTTGTAAAACTTAATGAACGTTTTCACGTCCTCGTAATTATCGCAGCGCGGATACGCGGCGTTCGCTAGCCAAGGTGTGCTGCATCCAACCATCTGCGGCACCATCTCCGCCAAGCACGTTTCCATGCACTATATGAACATCAATCATCAATCATGTTATTGCTGCCGGCAGTTTACTCACCGCCGATTTGCTGTAGTTTTGATCATTCCGACAATTACTCGTGCTTGGCAGCTGCTTGTACGCGTTGACGCTGAGGCTGAATTTCAAATCCTGACCGGTTTGCACGTAGATGTGCTCCATGTAACTGTCGCTTTGGTTGCCATCATCTTGAATGGCACAATTATTCCTAGGTGTTCCTAGGTATCGATGCATTGACTACGCACCTGCGATGAGTTCGCTGCCTTCGTGCAGAAACACGTGGAAGCCATTCTTCGCCTGCTGTTCGAAGTGCAGTAATTGCGGCGCCATGCGGTCACTCACGTGCGCGCCGCCATCGCGTGCGGGCAGTGGTGCTGAGTATCCCATGAGATACAGGCAATAACCAGCAGTTTTCTCCCAGCGATTTGAGACGACTTTTGGCGTCAGCCGAAAGCATTTGCCGTATGTGAGCTTGATCACTTCCTCCACATCCAGCGCGTCCAAGCGGCCATCGAAGCCACGTAGAGGCAGCACATCGTCTAGTGCGAATGTCGTGTCGATGAAGAACTCGTCCAGCGTGTAATTCGCAAAATTGAATTCGTTCCAAAATGATGGAAATGCCGGTGTCGAAAGCTCTGTCACGCCGTATTTCTAAACGTTCTTCGAGTTACACCTAAAGGGAGGTTTTGCATGGATGTGTTTACCGCGAATAGATCCGTTTTGAAACCAGGATTGCTGCAAATCGTTACCACCGGGTATTGAAGGGTGTGATTCAACTGGAAAGAACTATGCGTTGACGTGGGCGGGTTTAGAATTTTGTTAATGCATCCGGACAACTAAAATAATTAATTTAGGTGAAATGCACGTGTACATCGATTGTTAATTATTTACCTGATATGTGGCAATGCATAAACATAATAAAATCGCGATGAATTTGAGGAAATACTTGGGTTCGACAAAGCACTTGGAAAGTTTGATGAGCGCCATTGTACTGCGCATGCAGTAATGTCCTCCATCCGTTAAATATCCTTTTCGGTGATCATAAATAATCCAACATTCATTAAATGCGAGATGCGATAGTAATTATGTCATCGGAATATATTTATAATATGTACTCTAATCGTTGTCGCATCGGTTCAATTACATATGTGAATTTGACAAATATGTACATACTCCTCATTCATAGCATTCACGCTCTGCTCTAGAAAGGAAGCTATAGAGCTCCACTGAATAGAAAGAAGCGCTTTGACTATAAATAGGACAAGGCGCCAATCTGCATACAAAAAGGATTCGTCAAGCAGCCGGAAAAAAAATTACACATGCTCACCGCTGCCGTTGCACGCCGTTCGCGTGTGCACACCCCAAAAGTGGGGGTGGCACGATCGATAGGAAGCGCAAACGGCGGCGGGGCGCAAACTTCCCGCAGGGCGAAATACCACCCACGCAAAACGCGCGCGTACGTCCAAGTCGCATCGTCGCATGGCGAAACAACCAAACAACAAAAAAATCACGACACCCCCAAAAAAAAAAACAGATTTTCGATGACAACCTGCCATAAAAATGTGACAAATCATCCGCAAACCCGCCACTTCCGTCGAAATTTCTTCAATGAATTTGGCACTTCTAAATTCCAGTTATATGTGTAATTTCGCAACCTATCGCCGAGATAATTCATGCGCGCCGTAGCCGAAGAAGAGATGTTGCGCGAGTCGGCCGATTGAGCGTGCTGTGCGTTTCCACACCGTCGAAGGAAAATTCATTGTGCGTGCGTGCGTGCGTGCGCGCATGAGAGTTCCGTGCCGCGTGTGGGCGGACCCCGGTGCTGGTACATCGGTGACGTGTGGTCGTCGTCGTCCTCGTCGGCGACGATAGCATGAACGGCGCGATAATGTCGCTCGAAACGGAACCTCACTGGAAGCTGGCGCGCTACGGCGTCAAGCTGCTGCTGAACAACCGCCAGACGGAGGCGGAGAACCTCTTTCAGAAGTATCCCGACAGCATTGTTATGTTCGCCGGCTACTCGATCTCCGTGTTCATGGTACACGTGTTCTCGTACGTGTGCGTGCAAGGCCTCATGCAAACGTGCTTTCCGTAGGACGCGCTGATGACGTTCGAGGACGAGAAGTTGGCGCTGGCGAATGCGGTGCTGAAGGAGACGGATAAGCGGTGCAGTGGGTCGGCGGGCTGGTGGCGCGTGCCACGTGGCAGCCGCACCGATGCCGACAAAATCACCTATGTGGAGCACCTCGAGACGCAGATCATCAAGGCCGACTCGCAGCTGTACCTGGCGACGCTCACCTTCCTGCAGCAGGACATCTCCGGCTACTTCAAGGGCGCGTGGATACTGCGCAAGTCGTGGAAGCACTACCTGCAGACGTACAACGAAATACTCACCCTTTACAAGACGATTGTCGGCGAACCACCCGAGGAAGAGGTCTTCAAAGACGATTGCGGTACTTATCTACCCGATTCCAAAACCGCTGCCAACTATCTCGTATCTCGTGTATTGCGCGCAGACCTGGTTGTCAGCAGCACCGTGGAGCTGTCCGATGAGGCGACGAGCGCGGAGAACAGAGACGACACCATCGAAGCCTATTCGGATATGGAGCTCTTCGACAAGAACGAGCTGCTGCATCAGAGCAGCTCGTCTTCGGTCGCCGACGAGCGCGATAGCAACGGGCATCCCCTGCGACCGGCGATCATACGCAACGGGTATTTGCCAAAATCTTTAACCACCACATTCGCGCATCACAACACCAACAACTCGTCGTCGCCGGCGCCTGCACCGCCGCCGTCGTCGTCGTCGTCGTCGTCGTCCACAGCACGTTCGCCATCGCCGACGATGCGGAAGTCGCAGTCGACTCACAGCGCCCTCAGCAGATACACGCAACTGAGCTTCGCGACAATCAACAGTAACTTCAAATACATTTCCAGCACGCTCAATCCGTTCAATTACTTCGGAGCGTAAGCGCCGGCGCCGTCCAGCGCGTATCGCTGCCGTTCTCATGCATTTTGTATTCCAGCAGGCCAGTGGAGATCGACAAGGAGACCATTACGCGACTTATGTGCGGTGTGTCGTTCGGTTATGGCTTGCTGCAGTTGGGCATGTCGCTGCTTCCGCCGTCCATTCTGCGGCTGACCAACTTTCTCGGCTTCCAGGGCAATCGCACGAACGGCCTGAAGACGCTGATGTACGCGCGCTGCGGCACCGATATGCGCGCTCCTATGGCCACGTAACCAATTCTCGGAGTCTTATCCCATTCATGATTTGACTAATTTGTTTGTGTTTAGCTTGGCACTGCTCTGGTACCATACGATTGTTCGACCGTTCTTTGCGCTTGACGGTAACAATGTTCAAGCCGGCGTCGAGGTCGCCTCCAAACTGATCGACAAGGCGATGCTTGAGTACGCCGATTCGTCCGTGTTTCTCTTCTTCAAGGGTCGCGTAGATCGTTTGAAGGTATTCCCCGTCGATTACGAATTACAGGTAATTCCCATTTATTATGTCGACAGTGCGAGATCCCATCAGCGATCAGCTCGTTCTTGCTGTCCATCGAAAAGACCAACCATCGCGAGATCAAACTGCTATCGCGCCACGAGGTGGGCTGGTGCTACCTCATCGAGCTCTCCTTCACCGATGCGATGCAGACGTTCCTCTACCTGCGCAACCAAAGCCGCTGGTCGCGGAGTTTCTACTCGTACCTGGCGACGATCTCCGCCGGCGCCAACGCCAACCTGCTTGAGCTGGGCAATCTCTCCGAGTTCATGGCGATCTTCCGCAGCAGTCTGAAGGGCTCACAGCTGGACGACTTTCTATCGCGCCGCTTCAAGGTGTGCCCCGCGACCGAGGAGGGTGTGCTCAGCCGCAAGCCGCTCTACTGGAAGATGTTTGTCTTCGAGCTGCTCTACTTATGGAATTCGCTGCCGTGTTGCAACACGATGAACATCAATCTGATAATCAATGGTTTGCCACCGTAACTTCTAAATGACGGTTTCAAATGTGTATTGGGTATATATTTTGCAGATTGTCTGGGGATAAGCGAAGATCCGGAAAGCGAACCGTTTCTGGGCCTGGCGCACCTCATCCTCGGCAGCGCCTACTGTATACTGAAGGAGTTCACGAAGGCCATCGCCGAGTTCCGCGGATGCCTTGACAGCCGCAAGTACACATCGTACCAAGCCGATGACGCTTACATTTCCGCATTCGCCTTATACGAATTGGGCTACCTACTGATACGGGACCCGGATGTAAGTACGCTCTCCTAAACTGCCCCCCATTTCTTTACATTGTTGTGTTTTTTTTTCGCTGCATTGCAGACGAAGCAGGAGGGTAAACAGTGCCTACAACAAGTACATAGCTATAAGGACTACGACTTCGAACAGCGCTTATCGGTCCGCATCCATTCGATCTTGAAGCATTTGTAAGGCGACAAAGCACAGTAACACCGGCGCAATGTGCATGTTATATTAAACGCATTTAACGCTCGTCTTTGCTCTTCTAAACCAAATGTAAATCAAAGCGAAATAGAATACTACACGTATGCATTCGTTGCGAAACACCTAATATGTATTTCTCTGCAGCCAGTAATAGTGCAGTTAATCAAAGATAACAATAATTAGATAATGGCGAGAAACGACGCAGATAATAACTATTATTAAACGACAAGGCGATTTGGATTGCAAGGGATGATATTTTGCACGACTAAAAGAGACTCGTAACGAGATTCGCAAAAGTTTTCGCTTGATAAAAGTGATCAAAGTGAAGATAAAACAAGCATGATTCAAACGTAATTTTGTTGAATTCCAGGTGATATTGAGCACCAACCGTAACCGAAAGTGAGAGTATTGAATTTACATAATTATGCTTATTGTTAGTAATTATTATCGTTGCATACATTGTATGTACAGCAGTCCATAGTTTATGCCGAATGTAGAAACAAATGAACTCCAGTAGAGTAGCAAGTGGCGGAGCGCGGCGGTTAGAACAAATATTTTGTTAGCGTGCAATAAATATAGATCAGGTTGTATATTTCATTAGCCATATATAAACCTTGGTCTCCCAGTTGAATAATATTAGTTGCGTAATCGATCGATTCTCCGATGATAACATGCGGGCCATGTTATTTGTCACCGTTTGCGCAAACACCGCTTTCGTTCGCGTATTGTTATTGTTGAAATCCGTCCAAAACTAAAGCATATATTCTATTGACACACACACTGTATTGAAAATTATGACGAACCAAAGAAATGATGATCTAAATAAACGAATGGTGCATAGCATGAAGTATTTGTTGATAACAGATACTTTTATTTCCATACATAATCACGCATAATCAAGATTAACGTGCGGTCTGTTTTTCCTGAAGTTCCCCCTTTTTTTGTCGTCGTATTATAAGTATAATAATACATTCAGAGATTATTGAATTATGCATGCATGTTGATATGTTAAATAAGTAGTAAAGATGTGTGGAATTCATGTATGTTTTGTATGCATTGTCGCATCCACGACTCTTTCTCTTATTCCATACTTAATGCATAATTTGCTAAGAATTGCGCTCTCACTATATTATTATCCATCTTTTCGATCGTTTTATTAATGTTTTTTTTTTGGCATTTTCTTTCTTCGGCAACCATTCATTTTGCATCGTTTCCCATAAAAGTAGTTGGTGGATAAAACCAATGCACTCCATTATAAAAGCGCGAGTGTATTATGTTAGTTAATGCCTCTGATTAATAATTGCTGAGACGAACGCTATAGTGCAGAGAAACGTTCGCGTTCCATTCGTGTTCAACTTGCAATGCGCCTATTTTAAGTACATACTCACTAAAAACGTTAACCGTGAAATCATCTAATTCCGTATGTTTGGAGACTAATTACACATAATGTTTATTTCCTTTATGTTCTTTAGGCGACTGGGTTCGTATGTTCCTAATGCATACGTAAATCAGTGATAGATACATACTTGGCAAGGACAATTGTTCTATTATTGCACAACTGAGCATTTTAATTGTTTTGTTGCTTTTTTTTTGTTCCAATATTTGTTACAATTTTCTGATCGCGCTAGGAAAGTGTTAAGTACTACAAGAGCCGCAAATCGTAAATGGCAAAATCATTGTCAAAATTCCTGGGGATGATTGTTTGCGATCTTTACGATGTTTGGATGACGTATGAAAACGAAGAACCGAAAGCGCTTGAAAGGGTGAAACGCACAGCTCTTCACTTTCGCAAAACTTAACAATACGATTGGTTAATGCTATATAAATATATCGGAGATTTATCTTTACCTATACAGATTCGCGAAAAATGTTTGAATGACTAACCTTCTCGCACCATTACATACTCCATTACAAATAGGTTCAAGAAAACAAGAATTATTTTGCTACTTCATAACGTGGATCTCAGTTGAATACATACTTCCTCTCTTACTTCTTTATACACGTAAAAATGTACTATATAGCAGAGTAGAGTAAGGTAGCAGTAAACATTTAGTATGTAATTTAGTTTAACGAGAGGAATAATCGCGCATTCATCCAGCGCGGCATCAAAGTGAAATATTTGGTTTCATAAATCGCTGGTAAAAGGGGAGAGATTATTGAGAGAGACAAACGCCCACGCAGTCTGCGAGCGGCAACTAACTAACATCGCATTGTGTGTGGGGTGTAAACGCCAGCATCAATTCTTTGCGGATTCTTGATGGTGACGCGCTAGCTCTATGCGCTTTGTGATACTCGTGAGCGTGTGGCGGTGTAACGTGTATTAAAAGCTTAATTGGTAAACATTTATTAGTCGCCAGCAGCTGCAGTGAGCATCTGGTTTACACGTTAAATTTCCATACCACACGTGGCGTGGCGCCTCGCCTGCCGCGCCGGCGCTCGAATGCAATTAGAAAAATAAAATTTCAGCAATCTCGAACATGGTCGCGCCAGCTTCTTCATCTCCAATATCCAGCGCACTAACACTTGCAGAAATAAATACAAATAGGATTAAAAGAGAAAAACAAAATCAGAAAATTAAAGCAATTATAAATTCCAATATATACAAACGACGATTGCGGCCTTCGTGCACCGGCCAGAGATCGTCCGAAAAAGCAGGCATGCATGAATTCGACCGAAACTAAATCGAAACGATACGAATACAAAACGCAAACGTTGGCGGGCTTTCTGTGATTGGACAACACTGGCCAGACGCTTTCAGCCGCGACCTCGCCGACCTCTTGCTACACGTTAAAATGCCGTGCCCTCGAAATGAGATTCCGAAGCACACAGAGTCGAATAAAATTTGCACGCCTCCTCCTCAACCCATCCCGCATTTACTCGGCTTCCTTTTTGGCCTCGCCACCACTAACCACGACGACGACGTTCGTCTCGTCATGGCGTGCTGCAGCGGACCGATCGTCAACAACAACTTCAGCGGCACACGCCTCCTCCTCCGGTTGCTGTTCCACCTCTGCCTGCGACTCCGGCTGCTGTTCGGGCGATGCATGCTGGACGGTGACAACCGTCGCGCTTACCGACGGCACTGGCGACGCTTCACTGTGATGCAACGGCGACGGTTGCTGCTGCTGCTGCGGTGACGGCACCGGTTCGCTGACGCTCACCACGTGAATCGCCTCCGGGTAGGAGGGCAGCTGTGCGGCCATGGCGGCCTGGTAGGACGGCGGCGGCGGCTGCTTCATGGCGCTCGCGCACGCCGCCTCGTAATCGGGCAGCAGCGACGAGTAGTCCGGCTCGGGCACACGCTCGCCGATGCCATCGCCGGGCAGGATGTAGTGCACGGTACTGTGCGTTGCCTGCTGGCGCAGCGTCAGGTACTTGTAGCAGCGCCACACGATGCTGATGCAGTACGCCTTCCACAGCATGCAGAGGAAGAACGAGGCGATGACAACAAGCGACAGCCACTGCGGCGACAGCTGCAGCAGCTCCTTGCGCAACGGCATGTGCCAGTGCTCCTTGACGAAGTTGTGCACGGAGCGCAGGTAGACAAAGTAGCCGGTGGCGGTGAGCGTTGCGATGGCGAAGTCGAACAGCTGGAAGCAGAAGAACGGCAGCAGGTGGCTGGCCTTGCCCTTGATCGTGCCGTAGACGAGCAGCAGCGTGATGGCGAGCGTGCACACCGTCATCAGCGCGCTCATGTCCATGTTGGCGTCGTGGATGCGCGCCGCGCCGCTGCCGTCCTGCGTCGTCGGCAGGTAGTACGGATTGTCCTCGTTCTTCGTCTTGCTGAGCGGCGTCGGGAGGATGTTGTCCGGCTGGCGTGTTGCAAGCCCGCCGCGGTCGTAGTAGGCGCTATGGTGGCTGCGCATCAGCAGCGCGATGATGCTCAACGCCAGCACGTGCAGGATCTGCGCAAAACCAAGGTGACTTATGCGAACAGCCCCAGGTGGGCGCAAGGAGGTTTTACTCACCAGGTGCCATATACCGAGGAGCGTAGTCGCCGTGCGGACGTGCAGACAGAAGAAGCATCGCCACTCGTTGTTGCGCGACGGCCCGATCTTCAGCCGCATCGGAAACATGTTGGTGCGTCGACGAGGATGATGCTGCGCCGGCACGCTGAGAACACAACGCATATTGGATGCGATGCGATGACAATGCAGTGGGAGGGCTTGATGAAAGTGTGAAAGTTAATTGTGGCGATGGGTACGCGGCTGCTGCTGGATTGTTGAACAGGTGTTTGTGTGTGTGAGTGCGTGTGGTGCGTGGGTGTGAGAATCGAGAGATGCACAAAAAAACGCACTCAATTCGAGGTGACCCCCATTCTTCGCCGAATGCAAGGCGTTTGTGGTGATGGCATATGCAAGCAGGGCGACAGCTTACCTTAGTTAAGATTTCCCCGAATCAACAGCGCATTCGTGTGGATATGTGGAGCGCACGTACCGGATGGCAGTCGTCGATTATTGCGCAGTGTTTCGCAAGTGAGCAGCACGTAGTGCGAATGTTTCACAACAACGCCAGCACGGGCAGCACGTAGTGTAAGCGCGGAACGCGAAAGTGCAAGCGCTTGGTATTGCTTGGTATCACGAAGCGCGGTCCTATGCGTAGAACGATCAGCGGACAGGACGGCAAACGGCGAGAGTTGCTGCTGTTGCTTGGCTGGGCTTCGTTCGCTTCGTTGCATTAACTTGTTACAACGAATACACCTCAATGCAAGCGACACAAGCAGGAGTGAAGTGACGTTAATGTTCGGTGCGGGGGCGTACGGTCGAGCTCGAAGCAGCGCGGCGGAGTTACTCGAACAGCAGTGGCGCCACAGCAAACGCCAATCAAAAATCAATCACAAAAGTTTGGGCACTTTATTGTTTGGCAACAGCACGTATTTCGTGATACACGAGTTTTCGATCACATAGCCAAAACAAATAATATAGCCAAAAATAAAGTAAAAATCACTGCATGTGCATACTTCCTGCGCTCATTCAGCGACTTGGGACAAGGAATTGCACGCGAATAAAAAACGGCCAAACGAAACAGTCCGCGATCACGTTTACACTGATCATGTATGTTTGCTACACTAAATATTATATCGTTTTATGACGAATCGTTCGATGGAACATGTGTTTTGTTTCGTGTTGGTAAGAACGTCAATGCAAAATTGCGCTAGAAAACCTCTACTGTATGTACATATATGCCATTGTGGATTATACTAGTGAGCATGTTATTGCTTTCATTGTCTGACTTGTTCCACATAAATTCACAGTTCTTTTTGTCCAACGCTACCAAAGAAACGTTTTTTTTAGCGCACACATTCTTGATCCGAACTATTTCGTTGTAATCGTTGATTAAAACTAGAATGGCACACATTGCTCGAGATTCTCAACTGAAAATAATCTTTCACACCGCGCACAAACTCTAACCACCGGTCCAACACATATCTTCAAGGAAAGGAACTATAGCATACTTTTAACCCCACAGTTCAAACGGAATAAATCGCAACTGAAAATTAAAATTAAGCATCGACGCATTTCTGACGCAGCGCACGAATCGTGCTTGCAGACAGCGTTCAGATGATCCAGTTGTCGGCGATGCACTCTCTTATGAATCAGGGAAGCGCAATAACACCCAGCCCAACGCCACCCTCGTGCGCGATCATCGAGCTGATGTACGACCAGGTGTCGAGCAGCGGATCGTACACCTCGACGGAGACGAGATTCGAGATGCCGTCGTAGCCGCCGACCGCCCACAGTTTGCCCATGTTGGCGGTGAGCGCGACGCGGCTGCGCTGCGCATTCATCTGCGCGACGAACGTCCACTTCTTGGTGGCCGGATCGTACATCTCGACTGTTTGCAGGAAGGAGCTGCCGTCGTAGCCGCCGCACGCGTACAGCTTGCCGTCGAGCATGGCGACGCCCAGCCGGCAGCGCTTGGTGAGCATGGGAGTAGTCTCCGTCCACATGTCGGTGTTCGGATCGAAGCGCTCCACCGAGTCGAAGATGGAGAGCCCGTCGTGCCCGCCCATCGCGTACACGTAGCCCTGGCACGCAATGACGGCGCCGGCGCTACGCGACTTGTGCATCGGCGCCACCGACTTCCATGTGTTCGTCAGCGGATGGTAGCGCTCCACGGAGTTGAGCGACGTGACGCCGTCGTATCCGCCGCACACGTAAATCATATCACCGAGCGCTGTTGCGCCCAGTGCACTGCAGCAGCAACAACAATCAGAATGAATGACCTGACCTGTGCTACGACGGATGCTCCGGTTTACCTGCGCTTGCATTGCATGGCCGCTACCATCGACCACTCCTTCTTGACGGCGTCAAACACCTCGACGCTCTGCAGGCGATCGCGACCGTTGTAGCCGCCGAACGCGTACAGCCTGCTCTTGAGCACGGCGACGCCGAGCCGGCTGCGCAGCGTCGACATGGGCGGCGCCATCATCCACTCGCCCAGCGTCGGATCGCAGTACTCGACGGTCGACAGCGAGTCGCCGTGCTTGTTGAGCCCGCCGACGACGTAGATTTGGCCGCGCACCTCGGTCGCGCGCGGCTTGGTGCGGAAGCTCTGCAGCAGGTGGCGGCGCTCCGGCAGCAGGTGGAAGACGCGCGCCTCGTCGAGCAGGTCGCGGCACTGGTGCGACGAGCGAATCAGCTCCTCGGTGGCGACGCGATCTGTGAGATACATAGGCGAGAGCAGCGGCAGGCGCACGTGCGAGAGCAGCGTCGGCAGCAGATGGTGCCGCTTCTCTGTCGTCTTCACCCAGCGCATGCACGCCTCGAACACCTGCTCCTCGGTCTCTACGCGCAGCGAGCTGCGCATGAGGAAGGCGCACAGGTCGTCCAGCGACAGCGTGATGAACTCATCCGACTGTGACACATCGGCGAAGCACTGCTCGATGTACTTGTCGGCGCGCTCGGCGAGCGACATGCAGCCGAGCGTATCGGCAAAGTGCCGAATGCCGAGCGCGTTATGCGGATGCAATCTGTCCACATACACACGCAATGTGATGTGCATATGACGATGGTGGTGTCGAGATGATAATGAGGTGATGAAGATGTGAAGGGATGATGAGGGGGGTTACCTTTGGAGTAAATAATTGGCGCACGCGTCGCGCACACGGTTCATCTGCAGGAAGGAGGCGCCGATCATGATGTTCTGCACGTTGTTTTTGTCGAGCGCAATCTTGCCCGAGTAGGCAAAGTTGATGAGCGGCTCCAGCGCGCACGCGTCCACCTCGTGCATCGTGATCTCCTGCTGGCGGCTCTCGGCCATGTCGGTGGTGAACATGGCGTGAAAGTACGGGATGGTCGAGGCGAGCACGATTTTGTGCGCGCTGAATGATTGTTCCTCGACCTGCACACGAGCAAAAGATCAGATTACCAGCATTTATTTTGCAACGTGTTTGTGTCGAACGAAAATAGCTCGTTCACAATGGCATTGTGTGCATAGCTAGTACATATATGCCCATGCATGTCGCTTTGCAAACAATGTTCCACTGCATGCAATGAACAATAACAAGGCAATTATTATCGCAAGAAAACAACGTACAAAAAAAACAACCCTTTGCATGTGATACCTTTAGGATGACATCGCAGAGCTTGCCCTGTCGGCGAATCTCTTCCATGATGGGGAACGCCGCCGCGAAGACGTCATTCTGTACGAAGACAGTGCCGTCGTTCCGCGTGTCGGGCGGGTAGGTAATTGTATGAAACTTGTCCATGTCCCAGTTTATCCCACGCGTGCTCCCAGATGCGCCGCGCTTGCGTCCGCTGTAGGAGCGGGTGGAATGTGCGTTGGCGTAGGGCGCGTACCTTCGCCGCACGGTAGCGGCGTGCGGAATCGCTGGTGCGGCGCTGCGACCACCGCCGACTGCGACGGCGACGGCGCTCGGTGGCAATTGTCCCGTTGCCACGGTGCCGCTGGTGCAGCTGATTGCATTTGCTGCGCGTGGCGCGGTGTGTTTACTCGATTTCGTCGCCGTGATTGCACGCGGTGCCCGTCCGCGCGGCCGATTGTCTCAAAAGGCGATATTCCAAGCGCACACTATTGTCCCACCACACGCAACACGCGCGCGCGCACACACGCGGCCTGCACGCGGCCGTTTACAACGATTGTCGGTGAAGTGAAACGAGCGAAACGTGCGAATCGAGAGTGAGTCTATTTACGTCTCCGGGCGTTCGGTGTGCGTGGTGTGCGTTTTTTTCATCTCGTTGACGAGGGACCCGAGGGACAACGAGGGTCGTGAGCGACGACGCCGACGTCGAGCCGTCTACGGTCAGTCACACTGCGCATGGGCAACATGAACGCACGCGCAATGCACAGAGCGCAGAGGGCGCAGAGAGCGAAAGCATCGAGAGCAATTGCCAAGGCGCTCGACCCGCCGAGCCCAAACGTGATATGCCGCAACCGTTTCTACCCCAAGACAAACCTCCAACGCGCCAAAGTCCCCGATGATAAAGTCTCTTGGTCCGTCCCCTGGCCCACGTACCGCCCGTGGTTCCATGAGGAGCTGGAGCTGGTACACAAAGCATGGGCCGATCCAATTTTGAAGAAAAAACTCAAACGCGCAGCGCGAGCTGGCAAAGCGCCGCCGCCACCACCGTCATTCGCCGAAGCCGCCGAACCCACTTCCGCCGGCGTCGACTCGCCGGAGCACCCGCGGATTTCCAAAGAATTTGCCGACATCCAAAAATTCGCGCCCAGGTGGAACAAGCTGGATGGCGACGTGAACCGCATCAGCCACCATGGGCCGTACCAGATAAAGTACGGCTTGCCGCTCAATCCGGGCGGACGCACCGGCATCCACGGGCGCGGTTGCCTCGGCCGGTGGGGGCCCAACCACGCCGGCGATCCGGTCGTCACGCGCTGGCGCCGCTACAAGGGCCAATTGGTGCGCCACCATAAG
Source organism: Myllaena sp. GC000078 (assembly GCA_030264135.1). Classification (NCBI taxonomy): domain Eukaryota; kingdom Metazoa; phylum Arthropoda; class Insecta; order Coleoptera; family Staphylinidae; genus Myllaena; species Myllaena sp. GC000078. Next base: position 10,233 of record JARJDR010005935.1, on the reverse strand, counting down.
AGCTGCCGCCTGATCCTGCAGTTCTGTGCCATCAAGCGACGCGATACAGGGGAATGGGCCATCCCCGGGGGGATGGTCGACCTTGGCGAGCACATTGCCGACGCGCTGCTGCGCGAGTTTAGTGAGGAAGCGCTCAATCTGATGGGCAAAGGGCCGCAGTGCAGTCGTGAGAAAGAACGCCTGCGCCAGTTCTTCAAGTGCGGTGTGGAGATCTACCGGGGGTATGTGGACGATCCGCGCAACACCGACAATGCATGGATGGAGACGGTGGTAATGAACTTCCACGATAATACCGGCGAGGAGGTGGGGAAGTTTGAACTGTGCGCCGGTGATGATGCGGTGAAGGCGCGCTGGATGGATATCGATTCGGAAGCAGAGCTCTACGCCAACCATCTGCTCTTCTTGAAGATGGTCGCCGTACACCATGAGGCCCATTTCTAAAAAAAAAACAATAACATGTTCACGCGGACGGGGTTTGAAAATGAGAAATAAATTTCTAGTGCTCCATGTATATGCATTTGTTTAATACCTATAACGGTTAATGGCGGCCGAGAAAGGCGGTCGTGGCCGGGAACAAATACGCAGCGTTCCCTTGGTGACGTTATCCGCCAACCAGCATCAATCGCATCATTTTCGAATTCTCGAATGTCGCAGCCACATGCATAGTACTCTCTCTCCCCCCCGCGTCACACCACAATCTGTCATACTCACGGATATCTGTCGCTCACGAAAATTCAAACAGTAACACGCGCCATTGAATCCGTCCGGAAGCGACCACACCACCACTCCCCCAGCGCGACGCAGCAGTAGGGCCCGGCTCCAACCATGTGGGGCATGATGGACACGGACCTGTACGACGACTCGGCGGAGCAGCAGGAGTCCACCAGCACGTTCACCGACATCCTGTACATCATTCTCATGGCGCTGCTCACGCCATTCTTCGCGCTTCTCTACATCACGCAGACGTGCGTGAAGGGCGTCACCTTCATCCTGCCGCTGACGAGCCTCTTCATCATACTCGCCATCGGCCTGCCGGTGCTCACCGTGTCGAAATGCGTGTACGGCTTGTATTTGTACGGATGCCTTCTGTACGCGCACGTTCGCACTGTGCTGGTGTATTGCAAGTGCTCCGACGATGATGAGGAGGAGGAGCACGCCGACTACATACGTTTCGTGGATGTGGACGCTTCTGCTGATGAGCAGCAGTACAAGGACGACGAGTAACATCGTATTTGTTTTTCTTTCAAAATTCTTACAACGCATAAATGGATTCAATCAGCAATCAGCAGCAGGGATGCGACGGGTATTTGCCATGAACTTTGGGGACACTTGCGGCAGCAATGACATTGACGAGAGACGAAGAAAAGAACAAAAAAACTCATTAAATTCAAATTTGCCGAACAATACGTTAACGGCAGCATGTTTCGCGGATGTGATATGAAATTGAATAAAATTTTATGACTCCTTTTGTGAATGTGTTGGTATTTATATGATGTTCCACAGTTCCACCGATGACAAATATCGATTATGTAAGCTGTGTTATAAATACCTATTTCGTGACGAAGTTATAAACTATAAACACCATTGTCATTGTCGAACAGAATAACATTTGTATTGACTGAATAGCGTCATGGCACTATATTAATAAAATACGCATATACAAGAATCACCCAATAATCGTTTTTTTTTTTGGCTTGCAGCTTAAAAGTACTCATCGCACTGTTCAAAGACACGCGGACAAAACTTCCGCGCGAAGAGCGTGTACGCCGTCTCTGCGTGCACAGACAACCTGTTCGCAGCGCTATGCTTGTTCCACACGTGCAGCACGTGCGAGTCTTTAATCATCCGAAAGACACGCGCAACGCTATGCGGATCGAAGTACAACTGCCAGTCGATCCACGGCACCGGATAGAACGTATGCGGCGCGTACACGTGGAATGCGTCGCATGTGCGATTCACCATATCCCGGCTGAGTTGCACGCCGCACAAGCGGCGCAAGAGGCGCGTGACGATCATCGGTCCATTATTCCCCCATTCGTGCGCGTCAAAATGCCGACGCAGATCATCTATGCAGGCGCGCGCGTACGCATGGCCGGCGCCACGGTGGTCCAGCGCCAGCACACCAGCCGCCACATTCCACTGCGTCTCGGCGCCGGCGTAGTTCGCCGGCAGCTCCTCCAGCGACTTGACGACCACCACATCCAAGTCCAGGTAGACACCGCCATACTTGTAGAGCGTGAGGTAGCGCAGCACATCGCTGGCGTGCGAAATGGCGTACGAGCTGGCGTCTAGCCGACCGCTGGCGTAGAGCGCCTCCAGCGGCGTGCCGCGCGTGTAGTTTGCGTAGTGCAGCCGCACCAGGTGCACATTGGTGTATTGTTTAAGCGCGTTAAAAATGCGATCGTCGTCGGCGGCAGCGGCCGGCGCTGAGAATGTGAGATAGACGTCCCAGTTGGGGTTGGCGCGTGCTGCCGACTCAACAGCGCACGCTTGCCGCGCGTCGAGGTGCAGGCGGCCATCGTGGTGGCGACAGGAGGTCTCGTGGAAGAAGATGGAGTGACCCTTGCGGACGGGCACGTCGGTGATGTCGGGTAGAAGTGTGGCGGGTGCGACATCGTAGCGGAAGCAGCCAATTGACGTGTCCGGTCGCAGAAAGTGCTGTAGGTATGCGGTGTAATCGTAGGGGTTGGTATTCGGTGACAGAGCAATGAGCGCAACCAGCGTGGTCATCAAGCTCAATGCCAGCGCGCACAGTAGCCATCGCCGACGCTTGGGCAGCGCACGTGGCCACATCGATTGTGGTACGTGAGTTATTTGTATTTCAAATTCCACGTCAACGGTAGCGATAAAATGCTAATTGGTTCGCACTGTTCCATCACGGCGACCACTCAACGTGCGTGCAGTGCACAAACTATTATAGTTTTTTTTTTGTTACTCACAATCGGGCCGGTTGGTTGAGGTGTGGGCGCGCTCAAAATTTACACTTTACTGATAATATTTATTGCTGTTCTGCATGATGCCGGGCACTATTGTGAGGCAGTTTTGTTATGAAAACATATGTGCACGCCAGCACGCGCGCACGAGAATATTTGAGGCGAGCTGCGGCGGTGCGGAACGCGAGTATGTGTGTCAGCCACGGAGTGGTGAATCGACAAGGGTGCGCGGCGAAGCGCACGCGCCGCCGAACAGTGTCCCCTTCGTCCCCTTGCGTTTGGTTGTTCGATATCCACGTACCCATTCAAATGAATAAGGTGCATTGTAATTAACACATGTTTGAAACGGAACGCGAAACATAAAACATTAACTATCAGAAGGAAATTTCCTAGTACACTGGTCCTCCTTGGAAGGTGGAACTGTTTTAAACCGTTTATGTTGATTAAACGCAAATATGAGATAATCGATGTACAAGGTTGATCTCAACTTGTCAGATGGCAGGCAAAGTTATTGAGTAGCGTGGTAATGCAGCGCGCAAATAATAAAAGCAATACTACAATTCAATGCTGCTAATTAAGACGCTGCGACGATATTTAATGTGCGATGTCCTTGTCCAGAAACGCGGGGTCAGTAATAGCATGTAATAGTAATGCCACGCTGCGCGTTTTGTTATCATCAACTAGATGAGATGATTCATTTTCATCACTCATTACTTCATAAATAAATAACTATTTTAATCGCGCGTGGTGAATAAAACCAAGCGCGATTCAATGAGAATATAAATATATTTTACATCCAAAGTGTCGATTGCATGGATTTGCAAACAACACATGGCACATAACACTATATAACATACATATGGTTTTAAAAATCATGCCATCATCGAAAATATGCCGTCGTTACACACGGATGTCTATCATGTGCACGTGCGCTCGCTTCAAACACACGCGCGTGCGAACGCTCGCGCACGATGAATTCTAATGAAAATAGATAGATATATTAAGCTATATAAAATACGATTCAACTATCAAATATGCAATGTATCAAAAATCATTCACGTTCACGTTTACCGCTAACTTCCGCCGCGCGATCACACATCCAAACTCAACGTTCAACAAATTATATCGTAACGATTTAGAATCATTAAATAGATAATACTAATCAATCAATACGTAATTAATAAATAAAAAATATGTACTAGATCGAGCGGGTTGCAACAAACACGCGAAGGACAGACGGCAGCACCGCGCACCGAGCGTCAAAAGACGCGGAGGAATTGCGTGCGCGCGTGTATGGTCCGCTGCTTCCGGTCGCTTCACTTCCTTGCCCGCCCTGTATTGCGCCCGCGATCATTCCTTAATCATCACGCGCGTAATGCTAAAAATGGCACGCTAGCCATAAGCGACAAATACTATGACCTCTTCTTTGGTTCCTCCGGCTGGATTAAATGCGAACAGCAACAAAACGAAACGAAGAATTGCGCGTATAAATGCGTGTGAATTCTCGATGCATGGCGATCGTAAGTTTAATGAAGCAAATTTACTGCGCCGCGCCGAAAAGCGAACACGGCCGTTTTTGCAGACAGCGTCGCTATAAGTACAGCTCGGGTTAAGGCCTTTTAGTTATCACAAACAATTCCGTGTTCTTTCCCCCCATCATCCTCCAAATCCACGAGGGCGAGGGATACGTAATGAAGTAAGTATGCAGTACCGATTTCACCATTCCCGACGCGGATCGCGAACAGTAATTCTCTTCCTCACCCCATCAGATACTTGCGAGTCGTTGTGTTGATCATGTAGTTAAAACTTGTTTAAAAAAATGTTTTTTTGGGATCGGGGATAAGTTTCGTTAAAAATGTTTTTTTTTGGGTATGTTTGATGTAAGTGCGTGCTGAAGGAAGGCGTGTAAGGCACATGCGTTTCCTTAGACGACGTACTGACGCGCGTCGACAGAGGGAAGCTCGTAGAGGATATTGTTTCCGTTCTTCTTGAAGACGGGCGCGGCGATGGCGGACGAGACACGTATGCCAATGTTGCGTCGCTTGCCGCCCAGCGAGCACATCGGCCCATCCGAAACGGTCACCTGCAGATCGGCGCCGCGCAGTCTGCAACATACAAGCAATCATGCAGAATACGTTCGGCGCTATAGCCCCACAACTCACGTCTGCAGCTTGTTGGCTAGCACGCCGACCAGTTCACCGACGCGATCCTCGCCGTTGCCTTGCAGCGAAAGCACGTAGTCGTTGCCACCCAGGCAGTGAATCACGCAGAGCTGATCACGCGCGGCACTCACGCTTATGCCGGTGATGTTGGTGAGCGCAGTGCCCTCCTTCAGCGGCTTGAACTTCTCGCGCTCCAGCTTGTAGATGTACTGATCGGTGACGACAATAACGCGCTCGGCGCATTTGTTGTGCTTGTTAAACTTGGTCACGTTCCCGGAGAAGAGCACCTCCTTGAAACCGTTCGCATTGCGCAGATTGTTGACGCTCTCCTTGAAGCTGGCGGCGTGCACGTTGTGCGCCGCTTTGCCGAGGTAGTCACCCTCCCACGAGCGCTCCAGCCCGTAGGCGAGCCGCTTGCCGCGCAGGTGCGAGGCGGCGGCGATCTTCAACCGCAGCTCGGGCCACTCGCGCTTCGGCACCTTGCGCAGGATCATATAGCCGCGCCAGAAATCGAAATACGTGCGCAGAGTGCGCGCCGTCTTAACGAGCGCTGGCGGCGGCACCGGCCACGTGATGATCTTGCCGTAGTCGGGCAGGCGGTGCGCATCCTTAAACTTCATCTGCAGCCGCGCCACGTAGGCGCGCAGCAGGTAGCGCTTGTACGCGCGCGCGATGTATGCGGCGGCGCGCATCTTCGCGTAGAGTTGGCGCGCGACGTAACCGCGCCACGACTTTTGGATGACAGTCGCCACGTCGTACAACTTCTCGTTGCGGCGTGTCTCCAGCGCGAACAGCGTGCGCGGCGAGCGAATGAACACCTTCTTGTGGCCGTACTCCACGTCGTCGTTGAAGCCGAGCTCGCGCATCAGCACCGTGGTGCCTTCCTTATCGGAGCCGGCGCGGTAGTTGGGCCACGTCGACGGCGAAATCATCTTGTAGCGGCGCAGAAAACGATCGTAGCGCTGACGGTGGGCGAAGCCGGCTCGACGCACGCGCACGTTCTCCACAAGGCCCAGATAACTCACCTGATGCTGGACGCGTTCGGCGTCGAAGAGCGTCGGCGATTTGAACTCGTTCGGCTTGATGCAGCGTACGTAATGCGGTTCCTTGCTTTGCAGATTCTTCACCAGCTCACTCATGGAATTCTTGAACAGTGTGGCGGCGGTCAGCGGACGCTTTGTTACCTGCGACAAAAGTGTGTTGTGTGTGATGGATTGTAAATGCAAAGAATACATGTAGAATGAATGTATATAGAGATGTGCAGTGTATGGGACTGACTGAACTGATTGAATGCGGGAATAACAACGTGTAACAAATGCCGGCGCGTTACCTCGGTGATGTGCTGCGCACCCTCCGGCCACATTTCGCGAATGTTCTTGTCCTTCGACTGATAGAGCAGTCGCTTGAAGTCCTGATACAGCGAGTCCTTGTTCTTGTCGATGAACCCGTAGATGCTGTACACCACATCGCCGGCGTAGTGGCTGACCTTGAAATCAGCCTTGTGTCGCATCGATTTATCACCGGACTTCAGCTGGCGCGACGAGTAGTGCTTATGCTGGCGCAGCTTGTTGTCCATCGCCTCCAGCAGCAGCTCGTCGGTGACCTTCCCAACGTTCAGGCACGCCTCGTCCAGAATCGAGATGATGCCCTTGTGCGGTGCCTCGACAAGGTCACAGATGATCTTGTTGTTGAAGTACTCGATCTGCACCCACTCAATACCCTCGCGCTGGTACTCCTCCTGCTCCTGCTTGAGCACAAGCTCGATGAACAACTGCTGCAGCTTCTCGTTGCAGTAGTTGATGCAGAACTGCTCCAGGCTGTTGTTGTCGAAGATCTCGAAGCCGTAGATGTCCAGCACGCCGATGAGGCAGGAGCGGTAGCGCTGCGCGCGATTGTCGTTCGCGTTGCCGTCCACCGAGATGGCGGCGTTGATCTTGTCGACGATCCACGTAAAGAGGCGGTCGTAGATCGCCTTGGCGAAGGCATCCCGCCCGAAGTTCGCCTCGTTGAGCGTGTGATCCTTGCTCATCACCTCGCCGCGCGCGGCAATCACGCGCATACAAAGCGCCTGCGCCAGCTGCGCGTCCGTCACCTGCAGCAGCCGCGCCACGATCTGGCTGCACTTGGCGTCCTTCACGCGCACCGACTCCTCGTCCCTTTCGAACTCCAAATTGCCGAGGTGCAGAATGGCGGCGATCACCTTCCACAGCGTGTCCTTCTCGTCGGCGGCGAACTGCAGTGTGCTCAGCGAGTTCATCACCGTGTTGAAGTCGGTGCGATCGTTCACCGAGTCGACGCGCGCCGCCTGGCCCTGCTTCACGTAGAAGTAGCGGTCGGTGCTGCGCTGCAGCTGCAGTTTCTTAATCAGGTCGTCGTTGCCGCCGGTGAGCAACTGCAAAAATAACAACCGGGTAACATTCGACACGCGCATTTGATGCGGTTTGCGGGCGGTTGTGCACCAACCTGATAGAAACAGTGAAAGTTGCGCTCGCCGGCCTGCTGGTAGATGACTCGGCTCTTCTCCAACAGATACTTATTGATGTGCCCGCCGATGGGGTCGCCCTTGAAATCAAAGTGGATGTCCATGTACTTCCCGAAGCGGCTGGAGTTGTCATTGCGATTGGTCTTAGCGTTGCCGAACGCCTCCAGGATGGAGTTTGACTGGATGAGGATGTTCTTGACGCGCTCGATTTCTTTGAGGCCTGTTTGATTTGTGACGGCCGCGATGTACTTCATGATGATCTTGGATGCTTCCGTCTTGCCGGAGCCGGACTCGCCCGAGATGACAATGCATGTGTCGCGGCCCTGCTGCTTCATCACCTTGTGCGACGCTTCGGCGATGGCGAAGATGTGTGGTGGATTCTCGAACAGTTCGCGCCCTTGAAAATATGTGCACCGCATACATCATTTCATTTGTATATGGTAAGTATCTGTATCACTCAACAGAATGGTTACGAGGAATAATTGCGCTTTCGATGACGGATTGGATTTGGTTGGCGTAGAAAATGCGAAGTGAAAAAGCACTTTCACCGCTCGTGCGCGCGTTTTTGCGTGTGGGCGCGTTCATCATCACGTAATAGATGTATGCGCTGCTGCGGTGGCGGTTTAAGTAATTCGTGCAGATGGATAATAATAATAACAACGCGATGACGGGCATCGTAATAAATATGCAAATGCGCGACGGCCGCGGCGATTTGCATTAGGCGTCGTGCTGCGCGCCAGTGTCATTAGAAGAAATCTCCCGCTAATACGGCCGCGAAATGCATAAGCGCGCATTCTCGCGTAATTGAGAAGTAATTACGGTTACGAATAACGAAATCGAATCCGAGTCCAGTAATTATTATTAACTGTTAACTTTCATTTGTTGTTACACGCGCGCGCGCGCGCTCATATTTTCGAATGCCAATCGAGACGAAGTTTCCTCTTCGCGGTTGTGTTGAAATTCGCCTGGCAGTTTTGCGAGTTCACGCTCGCACGCTCGCGCGCGTAAATCAAACACATCATAACAATGTCCCACCAAAAAGAAAAAAAACAACAACAACATACAGAATTGTTATCGTTACGCAGGTGAAACGACGGCATGTCTTGTCATCGAAATTATGTCTACAATGCGATAAGGTGCGCCATGCATCTTCATTCGATCAACATGAACATGATAAACATGATAAACGATCCGTGAAACGTTTGACTTGATCAAGCATGTCAAGTGGTCGATTTAGGTGTCGTAATACGCGTACAGATAACGCGCAGCGAAATGGGCGACAAACACACTTGTCGCACGACCACTTGAGAAGCGCCCACGTCGAAGATGGCAAACATCGATACGCACACTCACCTTTATACTTTTGAACATGATTGGCATCGTAGATGTTTAATTGCTTGTACGGATTGACGGACACGCACACCTCGCCGATGTACGTGTAGCAGCGGCCATTCTTGAACCTGCAAACAGCATCATCAATTAATTAGAACCGAATTCGAATACGAAGCAAGCAATAAAATGGTTATCGGCTCGAACATATAAGTTTAATTGGGTGCAACCGAAACTATTGCTAATCATTACCGCGCTTATCTTGGATTGCAAGCGTGTATTATATATATAATCAAATCGAGTCATTGGGCGAAACGATAGATAGCACCGTATTAAAAACATTTTTTCTACTTAATTTTTAATTATCAGCTGCCGGGAAGGCGGCAGAAAGTATAGATATACCGCGGAATTAATTATTATCGAGAAAGGAAGACGGAACGCGCTCGCACACTCGGCCAACTTTGATAAGAAACGCGAAGTACGTTATTATTGCGCGCTAATTGAGCGACGTTATCAGCGCAACACTCACACGTTTGCGCGGATGGCGGAGGAGTATTATGAAACACTATCGAAATAGAATTCGCGCAAACGAAAATTTCCCTCACAAAATGCGGTTGAATTATTAACCGTAATAAACCACGTTAAATCTGCATTCAACACAAACTACATATGAGCGAAAAAAAAAAGGAAGATTCACGGCAATTAATGTGCTGCGAGCGTGTTTCACAATTAATTTCGACGCCCACCGTCGTGAAATATTGCGTTTTTATGTTATTTTCCTAATTGCCGAATTCGGAATCGTAATTGAATCGCCAGCAGTGAGCGATTGTATTGCGTGCGGGTATTGTTCACTCGCTCAATGACTACATTTCACATGCTACATAGTAACTACATAGTTGTTATTAAAATATTTATATGCCCGTATTACATCCGGACACATGCGAAGTGATTTCATTTCGCAAGCACAATGAATGGAAGTGCACGGGCGGTGTTGATGCGGTTACGCATTACGAAATCGCGACGACGCCGTAAACGCCGAAGCCGAAGCACTGAAGAATAAACAATCAACGCATGTACCGAGTACGGGCATGTATATGCGGAAAGAAAGTGCTTCAATGCGAATTCGAGCGCCAAGCACACGCCACCGCGTTCAATAACATTGGCTGATGATGATGTTATGTTTGTATTACATATTAAGCTCACTGAATGTATGTGTACTTCGTCAAAGGAAATCGAAAATACAGACAGACCCCGCTTAGCGCGGGAGATGCGTTCCATCAAAGTAGAGCGCAATGCAAAACAGCGCTAAACGAGGCTATCTTAACGT
>JARJDR010005921.1:0-10051 GCA_030264135.1 Myllaena sp. GC000078 | reverse complement strand
GGCGCCTCCACCGCCTGTGTTGTGTAGTATTAAACGCAAGAGGCTTCTTCTTTATGACACCTGTTTGCTATCAGCGATATAGTTTTCGCCGCACGATGCACCATGCACCGGCGGCGCTGGGCTCTTCATCGACTTTACGACTTTGACGAGTTCCGAAACCAATATAAAATTTTACACGCGCCCAAGTTTTATGCTTCAATAATAAACTACATCCGTATTAGAGCGGTGCCCCTGCATTGGTCGCTACCTTGCGCTGGGAGAACGGCCGGGTCATTGGCTCAAAACTCAAAAAGCAAAACTTTGCAAATTATAAAGTTTTCCACAACTGCCCCCTTACAACATATTATTTGCTGTGATTTCTACAAACTCGCAACAATCACCAAACGTGTGCCTTTTGAATCCGGCGGAATTTATGTAAAATTAATGCAGATTGCTCGTTGACAAATCTATCTGCGTACGCTGAAGGCGAACACATAAATTGCGATGGACTAATTAGTTTTCCGCAACAGTTTATTTAGCAGCACGTGCCGGCGTGGGTGGCTATCATTATGCCGCATCCAACGCGCAATTAATAGTTAATTAAAACTAAAATTTTCGATTCGCATGGGAACCACGCGCCCGCGTGCCCGCCCGCTGTCGAATCGATACGAGGCCTTGTGTGGTGCGCGGCGCGAAAGGCCATCGAATAATTCGTTGCACAATGCCACCGAACGGTTACAAACAATGGACGACATTTGCGACATTTTCGACGCTGACATATTTGGACACGACGCCGCCGACGACGACGTGCGCCGCTCCGCTTCGCCGAAACAAAACCAATTCACAATCGAATGAATAAATGAATAATAGCTGCACACACGTTACATGTGTTCGAAGCATTTCGCGAACGTCAGCGCCAGCCAGCGTTCGCCTGCTCCGTAGGGGGGGAAGGTTGCGGGGGTGGACGTGCACGGGTCGTCGGGAAACATCGACGTGCAAATCTCGCACAATGGTCAGACGATGATGGATCACGCCGGCCAGGTCGGCGGGCGGTGCTAATATTGTGGTTTTGTCATCATTTCCCCGCGAATAATATGCCCGTGTAGAACTTTTGACCGCATGTTTTCATTTAACACCGATTAACGAGAGACCTCGAGCGGCGCATACAAAATCAACACCTGATTGTCCGCTCTCGCCGTCGGCCGTGTGCAGAAAAGCTTTTTTTGGCAAGTTTTAATTGCACCGCTTTAATCTTCGTCTGGTGCCACAGAAAATGACGCGAGCGCCCGTTGTTTGTACTATTACAAAGTTTGCAGTAAGTGATGGATAGGATAATTGCGTCACGGACGGGAATTTCTATTAAGTTAATCTCATCAAACGTAAATCTAAATTTAACAATAACAAATGAGTCACAGGGCGGCGGGAAAGAAAAAAACTCGTAATTAATTAGAAAGATTCCGTTGTGTGGAAAGTTCAATTCCAGGATCAAAATGATTAACAAGGAAACGCCATTATGTACTCGGTAGTGTGCGTTGTCATAAAGCGTGCGCCACCAGATGGCTCAGAATAAGTTGTATCACATAAGAAGCTTAAGTAATTAACTGCCTTCTGCTGTTATGTATATATCCGCAAGCACAAGATGCTGCGCACAACGAACTGAGGTTTTTACGGATCAATCTCGTCGCCGCGCCGGTGAAGGCGCCGGGCTGAACTTTGCAACAACAGCTTTGCGGATGATTGGAAACCCTTCACTTGGTTTAATCGTATTTGAGATGTTGGCGTGTTATATAGGTATAAAGTGTGCGCCATGCAGTGCCACAATTAACAGCAAGGGTGCTGGGCAGTGCAAATATTTGCCACCTACCTCCCCGGTCCCGGCTGAGTGAGTCTTGCAGCATATTGACTTCCGTATTCAAAGTGTACCTAACTCGCCACCATTGTCTATCCGTATACACAAATTAAATCGACGTTTAGTGATGTTCGACCATCACAAACATTGGATGCAGCGCCGACTGCTGCCAATGGACTCGATCCCATCCTGCTAGCAAAAAGACGAAACACAAGGATAGACCGGCGCGCGCGGCCAACACACAGGGCAGCTGATGATTGAAAGCGCTCTGGAGCGGTTTTGACGTAGGTTGTTGTCGATGCGCAAACTTTCGATGCTTGTATCAATCCGCCGGTCGTTTGTGTGTTACGTACACACTCGCTTGAACCCGCCGCGCCGGGGGGTTGGCTTAAAAAACGTTACACATATTAAATCGACATACTTTGAAGTTCTTCGCCGAGTTGCGCACCGCGTCCACCGCAAACATATTGGATTCTCTCTGTTTGCATTCAATAAGCGAGAGGAGTCGTTCTACCTACCCGACATGCAATTCCGTTGCGCTCCATGGATCGTCTCACCAAACCGCCGCACAGCACCCATTCGAAATGCTTGTAATCCACGTAAGAGCTGCGTAATTTGATTGGCTAATGGTCTGCCTGCGCGCACAGCGTACTCGAACGCGATGCGCTCCATAGAGACATGTTCATAGTGGCTCTTGAGCCGAGACGAGTAGACATAATGCACTAATTGAAAAGCTCCATTGATTTTCACTCTTTGATCACCGGTATTCTTTTGTGAATTGTTAATGCCCCCTTGAGGCATGCAGATGGTAACAGATTGACGAACAGCACTCCGCTGGGAAGGCTCGGAAGAGATGAGAAGAGAAAGAGCGAGGGGTACCAAAGCTGTTAAGTGGTAAGTTTTGTGTGAAGACGATCAGCGTGGAAAAAATGTCCCAAACCAGCAACAAGACCGGCTCGACCTTACCGACTTATGATGGTTGACTTTGTGTGGTGGCGGAGCCGTATATTTAATTGAAGGCAGCGAAAAAGCCAGCGCCGAATTTGCGCCGACCAGTTTCTCTATCTTTAAGTGGTTCATTAGCAATGCAAGTCGGCTAATGGAAAACGAGAGCGCCTGCTGCACGAGCGCACGCGCGCGCGGTTGCGGGAGGATGGGAAGTTTTGCTTAAATTACCGCAGCGCGAAAGCCAAACGATTTTATACCTCGCCACTCTCACTGACGCACTGACTGGGTCGCCAATCGCACAAGAAAACATGCACTGCCTCTCTCTTTCTCATTTCTCAGCATTTTTTCCCGCGATGAAGTGTTAATTCAGCAGCGCTTGCGGTTGTGGTGAGTGGTGCTCATTATTTCGGATTTTCTCACTCCCCCGGCGTGTGGAGGCGCCGGGATTATGAACGAAAATATTGCTATTGATTCAAACGCTCTCTGCTATCATGCGCGCAAACATGAGAGCATCGCGGGAAACGGGTGCGTGCGCGCGGTGTTTGTTGCGTGCTATTTTTCGATATATTTGCACACGCGCTGTGGAAATTGCGGGCGCACGCGACGCGCGTGAAAGATATCGCTCGTCCGTTCAACTTTCCGCGCGTAAAGTGCTCTCTCGTCAACAAATAATATAAAAGCAACCGCACTTCGCGCCACCGCAACCACAACAGAAACACATTTCGCGCGCTGATTCCTTCAATTTGAGTACGCAAATACGAAGAAACGCTTCGCTTTTTCCGCATTGGAGATATTTATCTTCGCATAGGTGGCGCTGAAAAGTTTAATTAAATTCGCAGCCACCTTTGTTGAAGGGGATGCATGCGGTGCTCGTCGATGCCGGATGTAGATTTACGTCCCATGGACAGTCCTTTTCGGTGATCTATCTGCGCACACAAAAGGTGCGCCAACCTTTCGTCTTTCGCCCTTCGTTCTATTCCTATAATTTTCTCCACATTATATTATAACGCACGAGGCAAAAAACTGGCATCAACAACATGTCACGCATCCAGGCGTTATGGAGCTCGACCCCATAAGCGGATGGAAGGTCATTTCCTTTTCAATTTATCATAATCTCAATAATAAACGCAATATTGTATTCTATTATTAGGGAAAACTTTCACGCAACATGCAACCAAGATGTGTATCTGTGAACGACCCAAAAATTTGTCATGCTTCTTACTAGTTTATTCCTTTTTTATTTTCAGCCAAAGGTGTTGGATTGTCGAGCGTATTTCAATTTGTATTGCGCGCCAACATCGAAAAGAGCGTGCCACTTTTATGGCACGATGGGAAATTGTGTGCGAGTATAATCTCGTGCGGCGCGCGCGCGGTTCGAATCATTTAGATAACTACAAGCAATCTAGAGATAATCTCGCCCACAATCTGCGCGGCAGCCGCCCTCGACAGGCAACCACGAAACCGATATCGCCACCGCAGCCGCCCCCGCCCCGGTCGCTTGGCTGGAGAGATGATTTTCCTTAGCGTTCGCTCTCCGAACTCGTCTATTGACATAATTTATCGGCATTACCCGACTAGCCCTCTTTCGCAAATAGCAGACGCATCGCGCGCGCGCAACCTGAATGACGGCGGCGATTTATTGAATCATGTAGTAAAATGAGTTCTACGTGACTTCGATTTGATTTATTTTTATTCCCTGCCTTCAAAAAGCTTCCCGCCGTTCTCGCCATTCGGAATGAAGACATAAAAATAAGACTATGCAACTAAGTGATATTCCCTTCTTTGTTTTTGGTGTTTTTTTTTTCAAGAAATTGAATTTTGGATGTAATCCTTGTGAGTTATGGTAATTTCAGTTGGATATTGTGTTACACGATCATGAATGTATAACAACATAACATTCTTCGTAATGGCTTACTAATGGAGGTGTGTGCACGCCGTTGAGACTCCCCAGATGGCAGATGCGCAAAGTGAACGAAACGCATTTCCGTGTCGTTTAGCGATTCCGTGTTGCATTGAAATTGAAACATCTCGAAGTGGTGATTAACTTATGTCTTCTTTCACGAAGAAAACACAGGGTAGAGAGTGGATTCTACTCTGAGAAAGTCTCCTTATACCCGGTATTAGTGTCCTAGTTTTGTGGCCACAAATAGCACAATGGCACCTGCAATAAATTATTGTTAATATATTATTGGGCCATTATTCGAGTGTCCCTGGTCGGGATTCGCGTGAATGTCGAACGATCGAATGACGGACTATGCTCATAACTCACCGGCCATACCGAGAGGCATCATATATCAAATTTACAGCTGATTAAAAAGCTATCCACCATCTCTATTCAACCCTTCCTTTCCATCCGCTGTGCACATAGCTATCGGTTTAAGGATGTCGGCAGGGAACATTGTAATAAAATGTGATTGTCTCCTCAAGTCGGACTTAATCATTTCTTCTAGGAGCTAACAGGTATTTTCATGTAACATTTAGGAGATATTGATGACATTCGGGAAGGATTCCCGGATTCCATGATCGAAAATTGACATTTTAAAGCTGGTGCCTGCTTACGACCAGCCACTTTTCGACAGCCACGCACAATGAAGCGATGAGAACATTCATTTCAGTAAGAATGTGCGTGTTTAATGTACCGCGAATGACATTGTTATTCACGTCCTGAAAGGTCTCCCCAAATAAATGTCAATGTGCATTACCATTACAAAAATGTTTTATTTCTGCAACCCTCTTCTCCGCAGCATAGTCGTATTTCATGTGTGAATAGAAAAACTGACTGAGGAATTGTGTATTGTTGCAGAGATCCCGCAATTCACCAATCAGATCAGCAATATTACGGTGCCCATAGGGAGGGAGGCGATCCTTGAGTGCGGCGTCGATAATCTCTCCACGTTTAAGGTCAGTATTATAAAACTACAAGAAAAAAGCACTAGACTGTAAAGCATGCTTGCACGTGCCTGACGCCGAAATGTGATGACGCCCGGCGCGTAATTAAAGACACAGTTCATTTCTCCGACTTCCTTCACGCGCGGGGCGCAAGAGCGCTGGCTTAAGAAGTTCTTTACGTAGAGTATAAAAGTTGGCGCGAGCGCTGACAGCCACTCGCATTGTAAATTTAAAAAGTCAGCGACGCCGCGCTAGGCAGAATGAGGCAGGCCTGCGTGGGTGAAAACATTTTCCTTAAATTAAACTTATTTACCCTTCGGCCAGGTGTGGCCGGGTTAGGAGTAGAGAGTCGGTCGCTTTGACGATTTAAATTCATTACACGGTTGCGCGGTGGCGACAGGGTGTGTATTATATATCTAAATGGCAGAATAAAAGGAAAACTTTGTCGTTCGCCCCCCCTCAGAAAAAAAGGGAATTGTGCAAAAATCGTCGGCGACATGCAAAAAAAAGCGCAGTGAAAAACGACGTCAAAGTGGCTCAGCCGGCTGGCGTAAAGTTTTCCCCGAGTCAAATTAATGTCAGCGTTATTAACCTTTTCTTTTGCCACGTGTAATGATCTCATTTTATTCGTGCTGTTGGCGATTAGATAAATATGGAAAAAATATGGTGGTTTTTTCGAGTGAAAATTCAAGTAAAGGTTTTGCGCGCTTTGTGTTTGCAATTGACGCAATAACAAACAATCATCTTGCATCATGGCTTACCCCACAAGTGATCATCATATTGCATGGGGTAAGAAATCTTCCCCTCTATTTCAAAGGGAGATAGTTCCGCGTCGACCGCAAACAATAACGTTGGGGGTGCGCCATTGTGTCTCGACGTCGACACGCGTGTCCGTTTCACTTCGCATCAGATAAGCCACTCGCCCCTTCTCAGCATGACGAGCACCGGGGCGACATTGATAGCATGCACCCTTAAAATCCACCCCCTCCCTTTCATTCACCCAGTGAATCAGTGAGCAAGTGAGTGAGGAAGAATTAAGAGTCTAGACATTGAATTTATTAACTTCCTCCCGGTATAAATCAATGACTTCTAATCTTACTTTTAAATGCCATTATTATTTGGAAAACTATTAAGGATAAGCGTTCGTGTTTGAGTTGTAGTTAAGCGGTGAAAGGTTGGCAGATCGAACGTTTCGGAAGCTCATTTCAAGTACCCATTTCCAGTTAAAATCGCACCGGAGAGTCAATTAAACGCTCGAGTAAATATACAAAAGCATAGCTCGTCGAAAATAGGGCTTTGACGGAGGAGCAGCTTGGGTGCAAGGCGAGTGTTGTTGTTCAATGTCGACGACTGCCTGGCTGCTTTTTGCGCCACGCCGAAGCCGATGGCCCGCAGGCATTCGCTGGGTGTATTTTTCATCGGGTCCGTTACCGTGGAGAATATTTTCTTATACCTCTTCGTTGGCATGATGGGTGGCGGGCGGTCGAGTCGAGGGCGTTTGAAGGTTGGGCGCCCGCGCGCCCTATACACCTTGGCGCAGGACAAAAGGGCATCCGCATCACATGATTTTCCACCTTTTTTACTTTGATTCGATTTCTTTTGGACGCTTCATTCGCAGACCGTCCGTCCTGACATTCGAGATACATTTCGATTCATTAATCATAGAAGCAAGTTAAACGAAATGAAAAATTAACATTGCAAAGCAGGTTGCGCTAAAATTAAAGTAGTTTTACCTAATAATAATAATAAAAATAGTTTGTGCTTGCTTCTCCACTGTAATAAATAATATTGATGCGCGCACACATTATGTGCATTTAATTACGAGATGTTTCAATTCGCAATTTTGCCCGAGGAATGCGCGCGCGCTCGGCGTGTACCGGTACGTGGATACCATTCATACACGCTGACGCGATGCGAAACTGGTAGTGTAAATAAGTGGACCTGCCCCGAGGGACCGATGAAAAGCATGTACAAATTGTACTCTTAATTAAGTTTTTATTTATGTGCGCCGACCGGCAGGCCCGCGCATCTTCTCTTTCAACTATGCGCCACAATATCTGCGCGCGCGCGCGCTTCAATTTTACTTAGTAACTATACTATTTTCTATGAGAAATTAATTTAAACATAATTACATTTTACCTACCCGCTAGCTCAAACTCGAACAAACTATGTACATAGTTCTAGTTAATGGTATTTATTTTAATTATCATTATGGCATAAAATATATAGTGCTTTATTCATATCAAACTTTTTACGGCATGCATTTTGCTGTGCATTAGTAAACTAAATTTACGATTCCAGTGCATTTTGAGCCAATAAAGGAATCAATCAAATGCATCACCGCCGAGTGCTTTTAGATAAATTGCAACTACTGTGTTCTCCACGCGCGCATAAAAATCGCTGCAACCATATTTTGGGCGATGCACTCACGTTCTCGTCGCAATAAAAATGTATTAAACGATTTAATCACGGATATACTCAATTCCATAACGATTTGATTGGCAGTTTGATTGGAAATTGTTTCACAACTCCATCTCTGCGAAAATAAATTGTGTGTGTATGCCCTGGCGCTCATTCAAATCTAAATATAATTAATATTAATATTCATATATTCCAGTTTCATACCGCATATCAATTGGTTTGTTCAATTACATTTGTGCGCCATTCGAAAAATGGTTTGTGTATAGTTTTTAATCGCCTTAATGTTTTCCCATTGCCTGAGTGTGGCGGGCGGGAAGGATTATGGCGGGGCGCGCCAAAAACTTCCTGTTTCGTCCTGTCTCGCCGTCGGTCGCGTTGTCGTCGCTGCACGCGCTAAATTGTTTTTCATTATTGCCAACGTTTGTACGCAAAACACACATATTCCCGGCACCTTCACACA
This sequence comes from Myllaena sp. GC000078, assembly GCA_030264135.1. Taxonomy (NCBI): domain Eukaryota; kingdom Metazoa; phylum Arthropoda; class Insecta; order Coleoptera; family Staphylinidae; genus Myllaena; species Myllaena sp. GC000078. The sequence goes on along the minus strand of JARJDR010005921.1, from coordinate 1,505 downwards.
CGTCCACCCATTGTGTCCGCTGCCACTACGCGTGCGTGTGTGTTTGGATTCGTATTTCGTGTGGTAATAAAATCCAATAATAATACTTCAAACTCGCGAACGGCATTCGTGTCCTCGTTTGGCAAGTGTAGTTCGGCACACGCCCGCCCTGCCAGTTTACAGCGACAATAAAAACATTAAAACTTTTGCTGCCGTGTTCCGGGTGGCGGGCAGCAACCGGGCGACATTTACTATTTTCGTACGATACTCACATACATAACGTATCGACGCTCGGCTGCTCACCGGAATAAAGTTCCTTCGCCCCCTTCCACCCCGCGTCCAATGCTTTCTTCCTGGACCGGCCATGCAATGTTTGGACCCGGAATGAAAGCACGTTTATGCAAATGCAACCAACGAGTGTGCACCGGTAACGAATTGCTGATTCGATTGCAATGCGATGGTTGAAGAAAGTGCTCGCAAAAAGCTACTCGTATATAATGAACTGCATTGGAAAAAGCGACCATAACCAACGAGCGTAAAATAATGAGTGCACCGGAAGGCGCCACGCTGTAAACTTTCCGCGAGACATAATTGCATCTTATTAGTAACAACTTACATCGATTCCAATGCAGCATCATTCAAAACGAAAAAAGTTCACATTACTGCTAGCTAATTAATTATCATCAAGTCACGACGAGTTAATTGGGAAAAGTTAAGTACATTGTTGTATTCTTGGAAGTTGGCCATTACTGGGAAATGTGCGATAACTCTAAATATATATAAATCGAATGTGCGAAACGCTTTTGTTTGCGCAAAACTTCTTCTTATGAACTCTCGTCGCGCGACTACACGCCAGTATAAATATATTCGCAACGCGTTAACGTACTGCGCGAGTTGTATCATCGCGCGCGACAAAAGATATTATTATTATTACGACGCTGACGCTGGGGTTGTTATCGTAATCAGAGCGTCGACGTCGGAGTCGGCGTCGGCGGGGAGATCGCTGCACACAGGCACCAACCCCAGCATCTTGGTTATTAAAACTTCTTGATCATAAATTTAATGCGCGCCCGCTTTGCATTTATTGCTTCCCTCGATGTAAATAAAGCATTTTGTTCCAGGTGGCTTGGCTGCGCGTCGACACGCAAACCATCTTGACCATCCACAGCCATGTGATCACGAAGAACCATCGCATTGCGGTGACGCACAGCGAGCACAAGACGTGGCATTTGCACATTCGCGACGTGCGCGAATCCGATCGGGGCTTCTACATGTGCCAGATCAACACCGATCCGATGAAGAGCCAAGTTGGCTATCTGGATGTCGTCGGTGAGTGTTGAAACAATAAGCACGGTTTTTTTAACGGAAGGAAAAGGGATTTAAGTGAAAGTGATAAAAGCGGCCAGCAACAAAACGAGTGTACTGTATTATGAATGATAAATGTTTCATCCGGCGCGGCGCAAATTTAAAGAAATATTTTCCTGCGGTCCAAAAAAAGCGCCTAACTTGATAAAGCTCTTCTTCTT